>JAJOOR010012177.1:0-26476 GCA_036250505.1 Solanum acaule
AATGTACGAGTATGCGAGCTAGAAAGCTAAACCACAACTTAAGCTTGAAAGGAGTACAAGAGAACACTTACCTTGGCTCTGTACGACTCATGAATAACTGAACTCAATATATAAAGCAATAAGACACATGCAATATATAAAGCTTGTAAAACAATATAAACGACTTAGCTTGTTAATGATAAAACAATAACAACTCAACTTTACTTATATAAAAGTAATATAACTTTTGTGGGAGGTTCTTTAACCGACAACCACCACTATGAGCCCTAGTGATGATACAACGTTTTACCTCACGTTTCCCAAGGACCATCCTATACCTTGCTGTGATATAGAAAACTAACTTTACTAAGTGGATCCACTAGCTTAACTTTCGTGATCATCTAAAAAGTATGACCCGAGAAATCCCATGTTGGCGCATGGTTCTTATGGAGAGTTGAGTTAATATAAACTTGTGTCCCCAATTTGGTGCTCAATACTACTCCCAAAAATACTTTGGCTCATAAGTGTCTTTAAATACATCTTGCTTTAGTTGAGATAATTACTCAAAACTAAAGAAACATGGTTCCCCTCTTACTCAAATGTAAAAACATTTATAAACTTCTTTGGGAATACTTAGTTCCCTAATAGGTTTTGAGAAATAAATTCAACTTTAAACTCTTGACTTAACTTGAAACTCGATACTCTTCACTTGACTTGAAACTTGAGACTCTTTACTTAGCTTGAAACTCTATACTCTTTGCTTGACTTGAAACTTGAACCTTAAAACGAAGTTAAAACGTTTAACAACGACTCTTGAAAAGCTTTAAAGACTTGCTTGAACTTACTTCTTAACTTTGCTTGACTTGACTCTAACTTCTCTTTGACTTGACACTAACTCGCCTTGAATTGGATTATGGATTCAAGGTATATGATCACACATTATGGATGAGTTCTTGACGTTAGACGTAACCTGAAGTGTTGGAAACTACCATGGAACATAGGTACAATACCAAGGAACATGCATGAACAAGTGTGAAATAAAAGGGGAAGGTTGGAGTCCTTGGCGCTCTGCAAGGCGCGGAGCGCCAACCCTCGAAGTTCAGAAGGGGTCTACTGGCACGGCGCCCCAAGGGGAGAAGTTCAGAACACTTCTTGGGGCGCTCTGCAAGGCGCGACGCGCCACCCCTTTTCCCCGAAAACTCGACTTTTCTCCTTCTTTTCTCCAACTCTAAACCTTCTAAACCTCAAGGTTTCCAACCCCAAACACTTAGAATCATAAACCCCTCAACATACAATAGATTTCAACTCAAAAACACAACCGGAAACATGTCCCAATTCAACAAGGGACTTCAACAACACAGTCAGCAATATCAACAACACAACCAACAACTTCAACAACACAACCCATCTTTTCTCAATAATAAAACGAGTTTGGCGTGTGGGGGAAAGAACCAACCCAACACTATGAACTCACATACCTAGTAGGGATCACCCCCGATGATATCCACGATGATCTCCACGAACCTTGCTTCTTCTTCTCCTTCTCATCTTCTTCTCCTCTTCTCTCTCAAAGCCCTAACCCTCACTCTCACTCTTTTAAAAAGGAAGAACTGATCCAAAACTCAGTCTAACACATAAATATAACCAAAAGAATTGGTTAGGGAAAAGACCAAAATACCCTTAAAATTTCCGGACGGATTTCCCTGCCAACTGCCCAACTTCCAAAGGACATAACTCACTCATACAAACTCGGAATCAAGCAAACTCGGTGGCGTTGGAAAGATCATTCTATGAGCTTCGCAAACATAGCTGGAACTACACCTAAATCATCCTGAGCTAGGAGTTATGACTGTTCAAAGTTGACCAAAAACTCACTTTTTCCATAACCAAATTTCCAGATTTTTAAATTCTTTCCAAAAATGACTATTTCCGATTCTAAGTCTCTTCATAGTTATTTCAAATTTGCCAGATGTTACATCTATCTCTACAAATATGCTATTCAATCCCTCTAAATCTGCCTTGCTATCCCTCCAAATCAGTATTCTATCACAATATTTATTCATTTGATTCTACAAGAAATGTATATGATCATGCTAATTTATATCACTATATAATTACATTAATATATACAATTATTTAGTTGTCCATCATGCTAACACTTACAAAGGTTATCAATTAGGACTTTCTGATACATCTAAGACGGTACCTGTAAACAGTAAAAGAAGAGTAACATATAAGTATTGGATGATGCAGGACAGTTGCAGATCAACCACACCCATTGACTGACTCCCTAGACATGGTGACATAGCCGCGCCAAGCAGATGTGGTGATGAGCGGGCAACTATGCCAACTCAGCATAAGACACCATCTTTCACTTCTACTCTATCCTTCTTCATTTGTGTTTAAGGGCGTGTCTGTACATATTTGAACCCAGGGGAACCAGGTTGAACCCTGCAGGGTTAAACCTCACTCGCCATTGACTCAGAGTCTCGTGTCTCACAACTCGCTTAGTCCCTTTGCAAGCCACCAAGTTATAGATTTCCTGCCCTAGGTACTGCCCCGCAATCTCCAAGCCTAGAGTGTTGCGCTTAGTCCACTCTGAGTTCTCCAGCAAATCGAACATTGTTGAATAGTAATGCCATGTTTCGTTAGTTCTGTTCATAAAGACACTCCCATTATGATTAGCTTCTTGTTTGGCCATGACCACAATCTTTGGCTCTATTTTTTTTTAAATCCAACACTTTCTCAATTGCTCCTGGAATGGAAAACAGAGTTCACAGCCACTGCTTCCACATTACTGGGTCTAATATTCAACATGGATGCTTCAAGATCAGCTAAAGTATGGACCACACGGAATTCAAAGCTACTTTTGTTTAAGCCATTCCAAACGGGCTCTAAGTCTTTTTATGTCACTGATTAGTACATCCGCTAGGCTTAGGTTGTTCTCTTGGATTGCCTCAGCACAAGCCATCAACGTATTGACAAGTTTAACGCTAGTCTCTTCTTTCACTGTCCTACCAGTATCCAGCAATAAACCGCTACGAAATTCAGATCCACTGCGAGATTTCAGTCTGTTATTGCAAAGTTCCCTGAAATCAACATTAAATATCCTAATCTCTTGGTGATCATGAATTTGCTTATTATTATTATTATTATTATTAAACCAGCTGGAAGATGCACCTGATGATACAATCATCGAATCACCACCACCACCACCAGCAGTCGATATCTGCTGCTGGCGGTCGTCTACATTGGCAGAAGACGATGAATTAGGAATATTGTTATCAGAGATCAAACTGTGAGTCCAGCCTGAAATATCAGAAGAAGCGTAGATGATTGCATTTGTATTAGAAACAAAGGAATCTTCATCTTCCATAATTGTATCCATGGACATCTCTCGTGAACTCATCTTTCTTCTTCTTTTTTTTTGTTGATAAATTGCTGGAGTTACCTTCGTGCTTCCTTAATATAAGTGAGGTTATGACATAGTCAACTTATTTTTATCTTTTTAGTCATTTCGGAGAGATTTGGCTTTCATTTCATAATACGCGTAAAGAACACCACTCAAAGTAGAGGATCGATCAAACTTTGTACACTCTGTGGTCTCCTTTTGATTGGTCATTAATAATTATTTATTTCCGTTCAATTTTATGTGAGATAGTTTGATTCCACACGGAGTTTAAAAAAGAAGGAAGATTTTTAAAACTTGTGATCTAAAATGAATGATAGAAAAAAAGAAAGATTTTTAAAAAAGAAAATGAGTCATATAAATTGGATAGAGAGAATTTTATGTTTTTTAATTAAGAGACATGAATGAAAGTGAGTATTTATTTAACAAAACAATAACTATAGTCAACAAAGGGATCGTGATCCAAACAATAGACGAGTCCCATTTGGACATATATTATTTTTAAAAACAATAGGGAAAATGCATAAGTACCCTCAGCCTATGCCCGAAATCCCAGAGACACACCTAACCTTTACTAAGGTCCTATTACCCCCCGAACTTAATTTATCTATAATAGTCTACCCCTTTTCGGCCTACGTGGCACTATCCTTGAAAAAAATGTCAACATGTGCTGGGCCCACAAGACAGTGCTACGTAGGCCAAAAAGGGGTAAAATATTACATATAAAATAAGTTCGGAGGGTAATAGGACCTTAGTAAAGGTTAGGTGTGTCTCTGGGATTTCGGGTATAGGTTGGGGGGTACTTATGCATTTTCCCAAAATAATAATTGAAGACGTGTGTTTCAAATTTGACTAGTTTTCAAGTGAACCCTTTTTTTCCGTTCACATTTTTTTTATATTTATTTTCAAATATTATATTATACTTTCTATTTGCAAACACCTACTAACGACATAGATTGGACATTAATTCTACACCGTATAATTTTCTTGGCAACTGCCGATTATTTGTTTTTTTCTACCAAGCAAGCCTTGATTCGATGGTTACTAAAATAAAAGATAAATTTCAATTTTGTGTGTTGGATCTGACCTATTGGATGTTGGTCATGACTCTATATTTGGATAGTGGCGAAACGGTCTGGAAATTTACTATAGTGGATTATTTATATGTTTTGGAAATTCTCTCAACGAATCAATGTTTCAACAATTACAGAAAATTTCGGTCAGGTCTGCGGTCTGCCTGCACTATGGCCTCAGCTAGAACACACATCTCGACTATTTCATGACTAAATACCTAAAAGATAGCAGTAGATGAGAGTTAACCCTTAAATGCAAAGCTATACGTGCGATTGACATACCAAATTTACAAATGTAACTTATAAACTAAGGAGCTTTCATCTTGAAAAAAGCAGTAGCCTGTCTCTTGAATAAGCACCAAAAGTCATGAAACTAAAGAGTCCTAATTTTAATTTGTTCGAACTAACATGAAATATAGCACCAAGAGTCCTGAAACTAAAGAGTCATGCTTCTTTATGTTAGCTTACTTATGTTTTAAATGTATCTAGAATTTTAGTTGTTTGCTCTCTTTTCAGTTCTCAATTGACCTTGTAATGACTGAAAATGTCTATTAAATTTTAGTTGAACCTTTTCATGTGTATGTGTAACAAGTAAGCTAGTTTAACGTTTCACTTATAGTAGTTGTCGACAATCTTAGTCCCAAGCCTATGAATGAGAAAAACAGATTAATGCTCTTCTTTTCGTTTATCAATTATGGATTTTTGTGTAAGAAGTCTCTTGTGCTCCTTCTCTAGTACCACTGCTATATATGAGGGGGCATCCCTTCTTCACAAGGGATAGATCATTGTCCCTGCGTTGTTAAGGGATTCAGCCAAATGTGACAAGCGATCCTATATAGAATAGCAAAAGAAAAGTATAATCGGGTGCATTAAGGAGGAAACTTCTATAGAGAATAAGAGAAGACAAAACTTTAATACAGAAAATACTGTTACAACACAGACAATTATATTACAAGTTCTGAATATGACCCTCAACAACAACAACAAATCTAATGTAGTCCCATACACAGGTCTGGGTAGGATAGAGTGTACGCAAACCTTACCCCTATCTTGTGGAGGTAAAGAGACTGTTTTGAAAAGATTGTGCCCTTTGCGTTATCAAATTTAATGGCTACTGCAGAGATTCTCTCAATAACAGTGAGGTCGAAGAAAAGAACCATCTTACAAATGTTATCAATTTGGACTGTCTGATACATCTAAGACAGTACCTGTAAACAGTAAAAGAAGAGTAACATATAAAACTACGTATTGGATGATGCAGGACAACTACAAAGAAACCTCCTCAGAGTAGCAGGATTTTCCAGGACAGCTGCAGAGCAACCTCACCCATTGACTAATCCCTAGACTTGGCGACATAGCCGCGCCAAGCAGATGTGGTGATGAGCGGGCGACTATGCCAACTCAACATAAGACACCCATCTTTCTCTTCTACTCTATATCCTTCTTCATTTGTGATTAAGGCCACCTAACAAGTTTACTTGTCTGTACATATTTAAACCCAGGGGAACCAGGTTGAACCCTGCAGAATTAAACCTCACTTGCCATTGACCAAACATCTCGTGTCTCACAACTCGCTTAGTCCCTTCACAAGCCACCAAATTACAGATCTCCCTCCCTAGGTGCTGTGCCGCAATCTCCAAGTCTATAGTGCTGCGCCTAGTCCACTTTGAGTTCTCCAGCAAATCAAACATTGTTGAATAGTAATGCCATGCTTCCTTAATCCTGTGCATAAAGACACTCTCATTGTGATTCACTTCACGTTCGGCAATGGTCACAATCTTCGGGTCTATTTGTTTTATCAAATCCAGCACTTTCTCAATTGCTCCTGGAATGGAAAACAGACGGTGAAGCTTGAAAACAGAGTTCACAGCCAGTGATTCCACATTACTGGGTCTAATATTCAACATTGGTGCTTCAAGATCAGCTAAAGTATGGACCACTAATCCACGGAATTCAAATTCTATACCCATTGACTCTGCAAGTTGGGCGAGCTTCCCACCAACTTCCTGTAAGGCATCGGTAGTGTCATCAGGCCGAGAGTGGACACCAATTCCTGTGAGCCGAAAAGCCGGTGGACCACCAGGACGCAAAGTGAGAGCCTGCAAAAGTGCTGGCCATTGCTAACCTTGATTTAAGCTGAAATCAATTACATGTACTCTCTTGGAATCGGCAAAGGCCTCCAAAATGGATTGATTGGCAATTAAGTGGGAGAATTTGAGGAAGAGGCAACTATCGTAGAAGCTCATACTCAAAACTTGTACCTTGGAATAGGATGATTCAACAATATCTTCCGAATTTGTTCTGTGAATCTTATGATGCAAAGCATCTGCAAAATAAATCGCCTCTTTCTTCATTGCTATTGTAAGTCTTCTTATTTGACTGTTTAGTACATCCGCTAGAGTTAAGTTGTTCTCTTCGACCGCCTCGGCAAAAACCAGCATCGGATTGACAAGCCTAACGCTAGTCTCTTCGTTCACTATCCGACTAGTATCTGGCGGTAAACCACCACGAGATTCAGATCCACAGCAAGTTTTGTTGCAAAGTGACCTGAAATCAACATTAAATATCCTAACCCCTTGCTGATCATCAATTTGCTTATAATTATTAAACCAACTGGAAGATGCACTTGATGATACAATCATTGAATCACCGCCACCACCAGTGGATATCTGCTGCTGGCGGTCATCTACACCTGTAGAAGAGGACGAATTAGTAATATTGTTATCTGAGATCAAACTCTTAGTCCACCTGAAATATCAGAAGAAGCGTAGATGATTGCATTTGTATTAGAAACAAAGGAATCTTCATCTTCCATGGACATCTCTCTTGAACTCATCTTCTTCTTTATGTTGATACATTGATGGAGTTACCTTGCTTCTTTTCTAAAATGAGTGAAGTTTTGAGTCAACTTTATTTTTTTATTTTTTTTGGTCATTTCGGAGAGATTTCCCTTTCATTTCATACGCGTAAAGAACAACACTCAACTTTGTTCTCACTCCATCCAATTTTTATTGGTTTATTATTTCAAAAATACATCTAAATGTTTATTTTCGCAGATCACTTTTAATATATTAAGAAAAAATCATTTTATTTAATGTTTTATTCTTAATTAGTACTCCAAATCATTTTTTAACAGCTATAATATAAAATATCAATTAATATAAATACAATGAAAATACTTACTGAAGACATCAAAAGTGAACGGAATGAGTATTTATTCATCACCTCTAGTCAGTATAAGCCAAGCAAGCTTGCACGAGACGAAGTGTTAGCTCGGAATCTTTGGGATTTCAGCAACAATCTGATAAATGCATCTCAAAAGATTATTGATAAGTAAAATAGAGTCATTGGAAATCCAGCAAGTTGTTATTACTACAAATTTGCATTCATATGTTGTGATTAACTGTTGTAGAAACTAGAGGTTTAAGCACTTACGAAATAGTATCATATGCTCTTCGTTTGACATATACCGATATGTTGTATGAAAACAACGTTACTTGGTTGTTGTGTAAAGAAATCCCAAAATCGATCTTGACATGCACTCAGACACACAAACTTTGTTTGGGTACCAAGGCAGTTATACTCTCTCATTCGCTTTTACTTGTCATTTTACTTTCCATATTTATTAAGAAACAAAAATAAAAATTAATATGAGTATTTGGGAACTACTTATGTTTTGTTATTGGAATAATTCAAAGTTGGAGTAAAAAACTAAATTTGTTTAAATTTTGATATTTATTTTTAGTCTAAATAATATAGGAATAAGTTTTCTAATCCTACTTAAATCGAGTCTGAGAGATACTATGAGCTATTTGAAAAGGATACCTTAAGTTTGGTAATAGGAGCCAGGAGTATGTGCTACTTCACGAGAATTCAGCATATGATGAAAGGCTCACTAAAATGCTTGACATAGCCACATAGGTGTCATTTGCATTGACAATATTATTTGCTAATATTCATACTAATTTATGAGAAAGTGTGTTGCATGTTTATCTCAAAATACTTAATATAATGTTTGTTTGTAAATGATAAATTTTAAATTGGTTATATATTAGTTGACTCTCTTTGTGCTATAAAAAAAAATCAAAACATACAAAAGAAAAAGTAACGTACAGCTTGTAAGTTGAGGTTAAAACATACTCGAACTTATATAAATATATATGTATATAATAAAGTATTGATCTCATAAAATTAACTATTTATGCATGAAAAATAAAACTTAAAATGATACATATATTGAATACCGTTGTGATCAACCCCAAATGTCTAAAGTGATCCTATGAACTTTATTTTGATTCAAACATGAATATTTAAAAATAAAAAAGTACAAAAATAATTTGTGAAAAGTTGAGGGGTATATCAGACCCTTTTCCCAATGTTTTATAACAACGAGATTGTAAGTTTTGGAAATTTTCTCAATGAATCAATGTTTCAATAATTACAGTTGTACACAGAAAACTTCCGTCATGTTTGCCTATCAATTGCCTACACTATGGCCTCAGCTAGAACTGTGACAGGAACTTATACGCAACTCGATTATTCCACTAAATATCTAAAAGATAGCGGTAGACAAGAGTTAACCCTTCAATGCCAAGTTATACGCGCGATTGACATACCAAATTTGCAAATGTAACTTCAAACTAAGGAGCTTTCATCTTGGAAAAGCAGTAGCATGACTCTTGAATAAGCACCAAGAGTCATGAAACTAAAGGGTCTGTCACTCCAAAATATGTGGATTACATTCTTATTGACAAGTGACAACATTGCTAGGTATTAGTCAAAGAAAGAAAATTGTTTTCTCTGAAATTTATCCAATGAGTTCTCTCATTGACCGACTCTCTAGACTTGGCTACATAGCCGCCAAGCAGAGGTGGGTGATGAGCGGCGGATTATGCCAATTCATCTTAAAACAATCAACTTCAACGTGCAATCTATATCCCTCTAAATTTAAGAACATGTCCAGTAACATGGATAACTGTGTTAACGTAAATGAACCCCGGGGAACCAGATTAAACCCTGCAGAGTTAAGCCTCACTCGCCATTGACACAGCGTCTCATGTCTCACAACTCACTTAGTCCCTTCGCAAGCCACCAAATTATAGATCTCCCGCCAAAGGTACTGCTCCGTCATCTCCAAGTTTAAATTGTTGGTCTGAGTCGACTTTGAGTTCTCCAGCACGTCGAACATTGTTGAATAATAAAGCCATGCTTCCTTAATCCTGTTCATAAAGTCACTCCCATTGTGATTCGCTTCTTGTTCGGCAATGATCACAATCTTCGGTTGTATTTGTTTTATTAAATCCAACACTTTCTCAATTGCTCCTGGAGTGGAAAACAGAGGGTGAAGCTCAAAAACAGAGTTAACAGCCACTGCTTCCACATTACTGGGTCTAATATTCAACATTGATGCTTCTAGATCAGCTAAAGTATGGACCATGAATCCACGAAATTCAAATTCTACACCAATTGATTCTGCAAATTGGGCGAGCTTAAAACCAACTTCTTGTAAGGGATCGGTACTGTCATTAGGCTGTGGTTTGCCACCAATTCCCGAGAGTCGAAAAGTTGGTGGACCGCCAGGACGCAAAGCAAGAGCCTGCAGAAATGCCGGCCATTGCGAACCTTGATTCAAGCTGAAATCAATTACATGTACTCTCTTGGAATCAGCGAAGGCGTTCAAAATGGATTGATTGGCTGAGAAGTGAGCGAATTTGAGTAAGGGGCAACAATTGTAGAAGCTCATATGCAAGAGTTGGTCCATGGAATAGGATGATTCAACAATATCTTGTGGAATCAACCTGTGAATCTTATGATACAAAGCATCTGTAAAATAAGTCGCCACTTTCTTCATTGCTCCTCTAATTTGTGAAACTGCAAGTCTTCTTATGTCACTGCTTAGTATATCCGCTAGACTTAGGTTATTCTCTTGGATCGCCTCGGCACAAGCCATCAACGTATTGACAAGCCTAACACTAGTCTCTTCGTTCACTGTCCGACCAGTATCCGGCAATAAACCACAAGTGTTGTTGCAAAGTGCTCTGAAATCAACATTAAATATCCTAATCTCTTGCTGATCATCAATTTGCTTATTATTATTAAACCAGCTGGAAGATGCACCTGATGATACAATCATCGAATCACCACCACCACCAGCCGTCGATATCTGCTGCTGGCGGTCGTCTACACTGGTAGAAGATGACGAATTGGGAATATTGTTATCTGAGATCAAACTGTGAGTCCAGCCTGAAATATCAGAAGAAGCGTAGATGATTGCATTTGTATTAGAAACAAAGGAATCTTCATCTTCCATAATTGTATCCATGGACATCTCTCGTGAACTCATCTTTCTTCTTCTTCTTTTTTTGTTGATAAATTGCTGGAGTTATTACCTTCTAGCTTCCCTATAATGAGTGAAGTCGTGACATAGTCAACCTTTTTTTTAATCTATTATATTCTTTTTGGTCGTTCGGAGAGATTTCACTTTCATTTCATACGCGTAAAGAACAGCACTCAACTTGCAAATGGAGCCCGGAACTAGCTGCTGCTTGTGAGGTATGGAAAGAGATATTATTTAATTTTGCAGCTGTGGACGTTTTGAATAAGTAAAAAAGGGACCGTAATCCAGGTAATGCACAGGTCCCATTTGGACATGAATATTCCTTTATTTAAAAGAAGGTTTGGTCATATATATTGAATTGTTTTTAAAATAGTACTTAATAGTTGAAGAAGAGTTTTAAATTTGAAAAAGTGATTTTAACTAGTTTTCAAGTGATATTTTTTCCTTCCACCCACAAAAATATCTACTCTATTTATTTTCAGATTAAATGCATATTTATACACAATTTTATTTTTTTAAAACTTCTTTTCAAATATTATATTCTACTATTTATTTGAAACCGCCAACTAAAATTGTGAGGAAATTTCGATTGAATTTCCAGAGACATTTCTCACAACATTAGATGAAGACTAGATTCGAGAAATGTTGACATTAATTCTACACCGCGTCATTTTCTTGGCAATTGACCATTCAGTCAACTCTTTTTTTTCTACCAATCAAGCCTTGATTTGATGGTTACCAAATAAAAGATAAATTCACCTGGTGGTTTTTTTTTTTTACCATTTCTCAATTTGTGCGTGTCATTCTTGTGCAGGGGCCATGCTAATTTTCTTTGTATCGTTCCAATTTTATCGGATGTCCCTGAAGGGACAACTGGTGGTTATTCAATTGTCTTTATAATATAAAATTTATTTTTCTACTACAATTATGGAAGATGAAGACTTCTGGCTTGCAGCTACAACCCCAATGTCTTTTTTTATAATTTTTAAAATTAACGGTAAATTTGTGCTAATGTATAATGTGAGATATATAATTAGCCTCAAAGTATAACTGGAGTAGTATATTTAGACCGAAAGCATATTTAAACTAAGAAAGCAAACTGTTTTCTTTGAAATTTGTCCAATGAGTTCTCCCACCGCCAAGCAGAAGTGGCGATGAGCGGGAGATTATGCCAATTCAATATAAGACACTCATCTTTAACATCCCATCTATTTCCCTCTACATTTGAGAACATGGCCATTAACATGACTACCTGAATGAACATATTTGAACCCTGCAGAGTCAAGCCTCACTCGCCATTGACCCAGAGTCTCGTGTCTCACAACTCGCTTAGTCCCTTCGCAAGCCACCAAATTATTGATCTCCCGCCCAAGGTACTGCTCCGCCATCTCCAGGTCTAAATTGTTGGTCTGAGTTCTCCAGCACGTCAAACATTGTTGAATAGTAAAGCCATGCTTCCTTAACCCTGTTCATATAGCAACTCCCACTGTGATTCGCTTCTTGTTCGGTGATGGTCACAATCTTCGGTTGTATTTGTTTTATTAAATCCAACACCTCCTCAATGCTCCTGGAATGGAAAACAAACGGTGAAGCTCAAAAACAGAGTTCACAGCCACTGCTTCCACATTACTGGGTCTAATATTCAACCTTGGTGCTTCAAGATCAGCTAAAATATTGACCACGCCACGGAATTCAAATTCTACACCAATTGACTCCGCAAGTTGGGCGAGCTTCTAACCAACTTCCTGTAAGGCATCGGTACTATCTTCAGGCTGAGAGTTGCCACCAATTCCTGTGAGCTGAAAAGGTGGTAAACCGCCAGGACAGAAAGCGAGAGCCTGCAAAAGTGCCGGCCATTGTGAACAGATTCAAGTTGAAAGCAATTACATGTACTCCCTTGGAATCAGCGAAGGCCTTCAAAATGGATTGATTGGCTATTTGGTCCGTGGAATAGGATGATTCAACAATATCTTGTGGAATCAATCTGTGAATCTTATGATACAAAGCTCCTGCAAAATAAGCCAGACACTTTTTTCATTGTTCCTCCAATTTGTGAAACTGTAAATCTTCTTATTTGACTGATTAGTACATCCGCCAGACTTAAGCTGTTCTTTTGGATCGGCCAGCACAAGCCATCAATTTATTGACAAGCCGAGCGCTAGTCTCTTCATTCAGTATCCGGCAATAAACCGCCATGTAATTCAGATCCACCGCAAGTGTTATTGCAAAGTGCCTGAAATCAACATTAAATATCCTAATCTCTTGCTGAACATCAATTTGCTTATTATTTTTAAACCATCTGTAAGATGCAATTGATGATACAAACATCGAATCATCTTCATCACAAGCAGCAGTCGAAATCTGCTGCTGCTGCTGGTGTTCGTCTACACTGGTAGAAGAGGACGAATTAGGAATATTGTTATCTGAGATCAAATTCTGAGTCCAGCCTGAAATATCTGAAGCAGCGTATGTTGGAATGTATGCGTCCACTTAGGTCGATGGGACCAGGTCCTCAGCACAATTACAATAACAGACAGAAAATAAATGTTGAAGGTAAAGATTGCACAAACAACTTTACGTGGAAACCTCCTTGCTCAAGGGAGTAAAACCACGACTTGTTCTCAATAGGACTTTTCAAACTGCTTTCACTAATCTTCTCTAAGAAAGAGTAAAAGTCAGTTTACAAAATGAGATTAGCCTGCTAATCTCCACACTAAGTAATACCTCCTATCACTTAGCTGAGCCAGAGCAAATACAACACTGCCAACTATACTAATCCTAACCGATTAATATACACTTTTAGAGTAAGAGCCTAAGTTACTCTTAACCTAGTTCTTACAATGATTCAAACAAGTTTGAAACGTTTCTTTCACAAGTGAAATGAATCCTACAATATAAGAACTATTACAAGCAAACAAAACTACAGCTAGTACAGAAAGCAATCGAAGCACTTCTATCAGGTCTCTTGTTGTCTTGAAGCTTGAAAGTATCTCTCATTTTGAATGAATGAGATGATTTGTTGTTTTTCCTTGGATATATTTAGACCTGAAAAGTTATTATCCAATGAACAAGCCACCTCGTCGCTTCTGATTGGTGGAGTACTCTGCAGCTTCACCAACTTTCTGACGCAGACAGCTTTCCAGTTGTACAGCACTTTGACCACTGGACGAGTATTCATACTCTGCAGAGGACCAGGTCCCTGCACTTGTGAGGAGATCATCAAAACATCTAGGAACATAAGCACTTATCAATTTCCCCCTTTTTGATGATGACAAACAACCTGCATATCTCATCTCGTGAGTGCAATAACATTTATTCAAGTAGCAGTGTATGGGAACTGGTATTCCCCCTTAATCAGTTAACCCATAATCACCGAGCGAATTGCAACAAAACTTCCTTTTTAGTTCAATGCCCCTATTCCACAGCCAATTCTACAACTTCCCCCTTAGTTCAATGTCCCTATTCCACAGCCAATTCTACAACTTCCCCCTTAGTTCAATGCCCCTATTCCACAGCCAATTCTACAACAACACTTCCCCCTTTTGACATCATTGAAAAGGTGAAGCAGTAACATATTCAAGTTAAATGCAAGGCAATAAAGGATTCAGGGCCTTGGGCCACACAGAACATGTGTATGTAAGTATAAAGAGAATATTAAACCACACATGAACAGGGCACAAAACAAAAGAGAGCATCATATCATATATATTGACCACTGTAGTTTGTCAAAACAACAAAAAGCCACAAGAGTATGTGATGACAAGGTGGAACAACAAAAGAAAAGACAGACAACAAGAGAAACAAGACACGTTTAGGACGGAGGAGGGGAGGGATTAAAAGTACGCATCAACAACATCATGCGCTCATTTGCACTCTCATGGGCCTGTATCAGTTGCTTGTTTAGGGACTTAATTTCCTCGTTGAGAGAGGCATTTGTCTTCAGCAGCATTATGTTTTCATCCCTTAACTCTTTGAGCGCCAACTCATGACCCTCACTGGTACCAGGTCCCTGGAAGCAGTCTTCTGCAATTCAGACTTGAGCCTAGTGATTTCAACCTCCTTATCACTCAGAATCTTGGTGAGATCAGTCACCTTCCTCCTAAGAGTAGTCTGCTACTCCAGAACATCCGCCACTTGAGATCTTCCCTTAGCATGTCCCTCAATGCACTCACATTCTAGTAGAGTAGACATAGTGAACATCTGCTTGATGGTACCAGGTACCCCTTTTCCCACTAGAACTTCAAAATTATTAAAGACACAGTTTAGCAAATACCCATAGGGAATGTCGTGCTTAGCATTCTTCCATGTCATTACTCTATACATATGTTCCAGCATGATTGCAGGGAGATTGATTTCCTCAAGCTCATCAAGTTTTTCCATGAGGAAAAGATCGGAAACAGAAGCCACTACTTTGTTAATGAACTCAAACATCAACTGATACTCCCCCTTAAGAAACTTCTTAGGCAGCCCTGCACGCTTGACATCTCCTCGTTTGGTAGCAAGCTTTGAGAAATCACCAGTAGGTTTACAGCCCTTAATAGTTCGAACTCCTACCACAGGCACTCCCAGAATGATTCCCAAAGTTTCTTCATCAAGTTGAATCTGCACATTCCTGGCAATAGTTGTGATTCCACTACCTTCCTGTAGTTCCATTTTGTAGAAGAATTCACACACTTCAGGTTCGTGCAAGTATGGAACTGGTGGTTTAAACAAATGATTCCAGCCTTGAATGGTAACAACATCAACTAGATTGGCCATACCAAATCTTGTTAAAATGTCAGGGTCAAAGACTCTACCATTTAAAACTCTTTGTTGCTCCATTTTCTCTACCCGCTCCTCTCTAGTCAATTCCTTCTCTTCGATTTGATTTTTAACCCTGGGACCAGAACCTTTTATAGGTTGTTCCTCTGACTGCTTTCTTCCTTTTTCTCCTTTTGCATGAGGTTTTTATTTTTTAACATTCACACTCATTGCAGGAGATTTCACACCTTTTACAGGAGATTTCTTCCCCCCTTTTTGATTTCCCTTTGATTTAATCCTTTTTTCTTCAGCTTCTCTCCTCTTTTTTGCCACATACTTGGCAGCATCCTCAGATTCAGTCTCATTGTTCTCAATAATCAGAGGAGTAGAGGCAGGTTGGTCAGGTTCAAGCCCTTCTCTTCTCATCTTCCTAGTTATTTCAGTATGGGCTTTGCTTGCCGCAATAGCACTCCCCATAACCTTATGTGTTTTGCTCTTTGTAACATACTTCATTTTGCCTCCTTTAGAGTGAGACAGAACCTGCTTTCCCTTTCCCTTTCTCTGTCGCTCTTTTTCTTGTTCACCATATGTACCAACACTGTTAATCTCAGGAACATTTACTTGAGATTGGTTTCCTCCTCGCACTCCCCTTGAGCGCCATCTTAATGGAACATATTCCTCTTTTTCTTCCTTCTCGCTCCCAACATTAGAGGATTTTGGTGTTTGGTCGAAGATAGGCTCACTTATATGAGGGACCTGATCCGGTGACTCCAATTCATGCTCCAGAAAAGTAGGTTGAACATCACCTCTTAATGAGGCTAAGCTTTGAACGGCCATCAGTTCAGCACCAGCGGTTAGGACACAAGATTCAGGACATTTTCCTTCAGGTAAGTCCCCTTCAAACAATCTCTCAGATATGGTTGACAACACTGCCATCGAACCAATGTCAATTTCTTTCGTAGGAAGACCCTCATTAGATTTTGCCACAGATTGTGCCTCTGAATTTGGGGATTTGTCACTAGATAGAACCAGAGTAGGAGAGCAAACCAAAATATTCCCGGAGTGAAGAGCAGGGGAGACCAAGATGTTAGCCGCTGGGGAGATGGATTCATCCATATCTCCAACACCACAGACTGGGGTGGACAGAGACTCTTCAGGAGGGGGAACGGAGATGTTGAATGAACTAGGGTTTTCAACTTCTTGGGAGATGGGTGTTTTTTAAGAAGGCTCAGTGATAGACATATTTGAAGAGAGGAGGGAAACAGAACTTGGAGAGAAATTTAGAGATTTTTGGAAGAAGGTTTATGATTTTTAATTTTGAAGAGGAGAGGGAAGCTAAATAGTAATCCACCAAGAGAGATTTAAATTGAAAGGGTATCGGGTCCCAAAAGAGGCAACCCTTGGTAATAAAAGCGACAAGACGTTTTGAAACTGACGCGATGAATGGGCGAGTGACACATGACAGTGATGTTGACATTTAACAGTGTAGTATAATTGATACTCACCTCATGAGGACCAGGTCCTCCTTTCAGTTCGTAACTCTGCCTATGTGATTGAACCTTCCTTTCAGCTAAACACACCATGAGTGTATACTTGCATTAAGGTACCAGAAGTGAATTCTTTTATGACAAACATTAAAACAAGTATAGATACCTGCCCTCATTAGCATAATCAATAAAAAGGATTTTTTGTGCAAATCTGTCGAGAGGTCAGGTAATTTTGTGCATCCCTAGCCTCATCCTATTTTTTATGAAGAATTTTTTACTTCATGGTTTTGTAAAGATGTCAGCCAACTGGTCTTCAGTTTTACAGAACCTCATCACCACATTTTGTTTTTCAACATTGTCTCTTAGGAAGTGATGCCTTACATCTATGTGCTTTGTCCTCTTATGCTGGACCGGATTTTTGGCTATGTTCATGGCACTAGTATTATCACAAATTAGAGGAATAGTGTCTGTAAGTACACCAAAATCTTCCAGCTTCTGCTTGATCCATAGTAGTTGAGCACAACATGACACAGCAGCCACATACTCTGCCTCTACAGTAGAAAATGCCACGGAATTCTGCTATTTGTTCCCCATGAGATCAAAGTTGATCTAAGGAAGTGTGTCATGCCTGACGTGTTTTTTCGATCCACCAAAAAGCCTGCATAATCAGCATCAACATAACCTATAAGATCAAAAGAGTCACCAGTAGGGTAAAAGAGGACCAGGTCCTGAGTTCCCTTCAAGTATCTCAAGATGCGTTTGGCTGTCTTCAGGTGAGACTCGTTTGGTGCTGCTTGAAACCTTGCACACATCCCTACACTGAACACTATGTCTGGCCTACTTGCAGTTAGGTATAGGAGTTATCATATGATTCCCCTGTACATAGTTTGATTTATCTCCACACCATCTTCATCTATATCCAGTTTCACACTTGTGCTCATGGGAGTATCCAGCACCTTTGCTTCGAGCAGATTAAATTTCTTGAGTAACTACTTCTCTTGGCATATTGAAGTGCCTTGAGAGGACTGTTTGATTTGTAAGCCTAGAAAGAAGGTGAGTTCCCCCATCATGCTTATTTCGAACTCACTACTCATCAAATCAGCAAACTCTTTGCAGAGTGAGTCTGAAGTTGCTCCAAATATGATATCATCCACATATACCTGCACAATTAACAATTCCTTACCTCTGGATTTTAAGAACAACGTATTATCAATTTTACCTCTTTTGAACCCATTGGTGAGAAGAAACTTTGACAGGCGTTCATACCAAGCTCTCGGAGCCTGTTTTAACCCATACAAAGCCTTGTCTAATTTCAACACATGATTGGGCAGGTCTGCATCTTCAAAGCCTGGAGGCTACTTGACATATATTTCTTTCTTCATATTTCCATTCAAGAAAGCACTCTTGACATCCATTTGAAACAATTTGAATTCCATGTGAGCAGCAAATGCTATCAAGATTCTGATGGCTTCCATTCTGGCTACATGAGCAAAGGTATCATCATAATCAATTCCCTCTTCTTGGTTGTAACCCTGTACCACTAGTCTTGACTTATTTCTAGTAATGATCCCATGCTCATCAAGTTTGTTTCTGAAGACCCATCTGGTCCCAATAAGGGTTCTGTTGAGTGGTTTGGGGACCAGGTGCCACACCTTGCTTCTCTCAAACTGATGAAGCTCCTCCTACATTGAAGTTACCCAGTCTACATCCTTCAAAACTTCCTTGATGTTCTTGGGTTCAGTGGATGATATGAATGTTGAATGTGCAACTAGATTTCTTCATTTAGACCTAGTTTGAATTCCTGAGTCAAGTGGAGAGATGAGATTGTCTAGTGGATGTGACGTTTTATGTTTCCATCCGGACTTTCTGGTAATCTTTTCTTCTCTGTCAGCATCAGAATCACCTTCATCTTCTTCAAGATTTTGAGACACTGTTTCTTGTGATGAACCAGGTCCTCCTAAGTGTTCTGCATCATTCTTCTTTGTACCCTGATCATTCTGCTGCTTGTTCATCAGCTCCTCAAACTCATATTCCTCATTGTTCTCATTTATTGTACCTAATTCATCAAACTTGACGTGCATGCTTTCTTCAACACAAAGAGTTCTTTTGTTGAACACCATGTACGTCTTGCTTGTAGAAGAGTACCCAACAAATACACTTTCATCACTCCTGGCATCAAAATTGCCTAAATCATTCTTTCTATTATTCAAGACAAAACATTTGCACCCATATGATTTAAGATGCGCAATTGAAGGTTTTTTGTCATTTAACAGCTCATAGGGTGTTTTCTTGACGACCGATCTGATAAGGCATCTGTTTGTCACATAGCACGTTGTATTAACTGCTTCAGCCCAGAAAATCATTGCAAGTCCTGAATCAATCACCATAGTTCTAGCAATCTCCACCAGAGTTCTGTTCTTTCTTTCAGCAACTCCATTTTGCTGAAGAGTTCTTGGTGCTAAAAAGTTGTGATTGATTCCATTTTCTGCACAAAACCCTTCAAGTTGAGAGTTCTCAAACTCTGTACCATGATTAGATCTGATACTGGCTATCCTGCAATTTATCTTCATTTGAATGGCTTTGGCAAAGGTGATCAGTTGTCCAGTTGTCTTATCTTTCGTCCGCAAAAACATGTTACAAGTGAACCTGGAAAAATCATCAACAATGACAAGAATATATATCTTACCTCCTCTGTTTTAGATTTTAATAGGTCCATGTGGAGCAGCTCCAGTGGTCTCGTTGTACTGACTCCCTTCTTGGATTTGAAAAATGACTTGGTTTGTTTCCCTTTAGCACAGGCATCACAGATTTTATCATTTGAAAACTTCAGTTTTGGTAACCCGCGGACCAGGTCCCCTGCAACAAGCTTGTTTAGTAAAGAGGAACTTATGTGACCTAATCGTCGATGCCAAAGATTTGCATCGTCAGCTTGAGCACTCAGGCATGAAAGATTGTCCCCTTCAATAGAATCAAGATCATCAATGTACATATTCTTAACTCTCTTTGCAGACATCACAATTTTCTCGGTTGCACAGTTTGTAACCAGACATTTTTCAGCCATGAATTTGACTTCATTTCCTTTATCACAGATTTGTGAAATGCTCAAAAGATTGTATTTTAAACCCTCCATATAGTGAACATTATTTATCGAATTATCAGCCGATCTCCCTATTATGACAATACCAAGGATAGAGCCCTTCTTTCCACCACCAAACGACACACCACCACCTTGGTGTGCTTTCAAAGAGAGGAAGTTTGAAGTGTCTCCAGTCATGTGCCTTGAGCATCCATTGTCTATATACCAGCACTGACTCCTTCCTCTCTTCTGCATAAAAATCATTTGTTAGATTTAGGAACCTACTTCAAACGGATTTCCCAGTAACTATCAAGAGGCCTGATAAGAAACCTTCCTGTCCAGGGAGGCAGGATGTTCTTATTGAAACGATAAAGGGGACCAGGTCCCTTGTGTCCCTTTTTAACATCATTTTCAGATCTAACAAATTTCACATGCCTTTCTTTAGCTTTTCTCAGACTCTCACACTTTTCTTTCAAATAACCATTTCGACCACAGTGAGTGCACAAAAGGTTGTCAGATATAGACACATATTTTTATGGGGATTGTAGGGGGGTTTTATTGGTCTGCATCCCATCCCTTTCTTTCCATTAAAACTTTGATTGGACAGATTAGAGAGTATCTTAGAGGAGTCAGTCCATTTTAGGGAGTGACTTAACTCCTCCTTGACCTTACTCAGATCCTTTCTCAGTTGAGAATTTGTTTCAAGAGAAGCAACTAGCTTAGACTCAGAAATTTTTAGCTTTTCTTCGAGTTCTTCCTCAAGAATGCTAAGTTTTCTCTTTCCTCCTACTAAGGTACCAGGGTCCTTCTCAGGTGTTATGTTACTGGTATCTAGAGTACCTATCCTTTCACTTATTTCAACAACTTGAGACATAAGAGCAGAGTTCTTATCTTCACACAAACTTAATTTTTTATTCAACATTAAGTTTTCAGTGGTTCATTAATCAACACAGTCAATAAGCAAGGCAGCAAGTTTCCTCAGGTTTTCAATAGGCAGATTATCTAGATCATCCTAAAGATCAAAAAGAGTTACCTCGTCTGAATCCTCTTCATCATTAGAATTTGCCATCAAGGAGAAAATAGAGTTAAAAATGCTTTCATCATCTTCAATGGCCATTATTGAAACATCCTCATGACTTTCTACATCTTCTTCTAATTCACTTAAGTCATTTCCCCACACAGCAAAGGCTTTTCTCACCAACTGATCAGCATGTACTTTCCTTCGAGCATGGTCTGGGACCAGGTCCCTCTTGTGAGGTATGGCGTCATGAGTTTCTTGCTTTTGACTAGGGCAGTTCCTCATGAAGTGACCAGGCTTGCCACACTTATGGAAAAGATCATTTGCTATAGCAGTTCTACTGGCAGGGGTTTTCTTTTGGAAGCCTCCATGCTTCTTTAAGATCTTTTGAAATCTTCTAGTGACATATGTCATCTCATCCTCCTCTTCAGTCACCTCACTTTGAGATGTTTTCAACGTAATGGACTTCTCCTTCTTTCCTTTTTTCACAGTCGTCCCCTGTTTTTTGTTCATCTTGTAGGTCTGAAGATTCCCAATCAGTTCATCCATGGGAAGCGTCATTAGATCTTTGGCTTATGTTATGGCATCCACCTTGCTTTCCCAAGATTCGGAAGCACCTTGAGGATCTTGCGAATTTTCTTACGGACAGGAATGGGTTCACCCAAACCTCTCAGTTCGTTGGTGATAGAGGTGAATCTTGAGTTCATCTCAAAGATGGTTTCCCCTTCCTTCATAATGAAATTTTCATACTAAGTGGTAAGCATATCAACCTTAGACTCTTTCACTCGCTGAGTTCCTTCATGGGCTGTTTGAAGACAGTCACATATCTCCTTGGCAGTCTCACAAGCAGAAATCTTGTTGTACTCATCTGCTCCAATTCCACACACTAGAATTTTCTTTGCTTTGTAGTTTTTTTCTATCTTCTTCCTATTTGCTTCATTGTACTCTTTTCTGGCTTTGACAGCATAGTGGTGAGCTCTCCATCCTTCACCTCTTTTGTAGGAATATATGGTCCATCAAGAATAATGTCCCACAACTCAGTATCATCAGCGTTGATGTAGTCGTGCATTCGATTTTTCCACCATCCATAGAAATGACCATTAAAGCGAAGTGGCCTGGTAGAAGACTAACATTCCTCCATATTGGGTGGGGAGTCATTCCTTCTGGATCTTTTCTTTTCTAGGTGTTAACCAAAATGAAAAGTCAAGCTCTGATACCACTTGTTGGAATGTATGCGTCCACTTAGATCGATGGGACCAGGTCCTCAGCACAATTACAATAACAGACAGAAAATAAATGTTGAAGGTAAAGATTGCACAAACAACTTTACGTGGAAACCTCCTTGCTCAAGGGAGTAAAACCACGACATGTTCTCAACAGGACTTTTCAAACTTCTTTCACAAATCTTCTCCAAGCAAGAGTAAAAGTCAGTTTACAAAATAAGATTAGCCTGCTAATCTCCACACTAAGTAATACCTCCTATCACTTAGCTGAGCCAGAGCAGATACAACACTGCCAACTATACTAATCCTAACCGATTAATTTACATTTTTAGAGTAAGAGCCTAAGTTACCCTTAACCTAGTTCTTACAATGATTCAAACAAGTTTGAAACGTTTCTTTCACAAGTGAAACGAATCCTACAATACAAGAACTATTACAAGCAAACAAAACTATAGCTAGTACAGAAAGCAATTGAAGCACTTCTATCAGGTCTCTTGTTGTCTTGAAGCTTAAAAGTATCTCTTATTTTAAATGAATGAGATGATTTGTTGTTTTTCCTTGGATATATTTAGACATGAAAAGTTATTATCCAATGAACAAGCAACCTCGTCGCTTCTGATCGGTGGGGTACTCTACAGCTACACCAACTTTCTAACGCAGACAGCTTTCCAGTTGTACAACACTTTGACCACTGGACGAGTATTCATACTCTGCAGAGGACCAGGTCCATACACTTGTGAGGAGATCATCAAAACATCTAGGAACATAAGCACTTATCAGCGTAGATGATTGCATCTGTATTAGAAACAAAGGATTCTTCATCTTCCATAATTATGTCCATGGACATCTCTCGTGAACTCATCTTTTTTCTTTTCTTTTTTTTGGGTAAATTGCAGGAGTTACGTTCCTGCTTCCCTAAAATAAGTGAGGTCATGACATAGTCATCTTTTCTTTCTCTTTTTGGTCATTTCGAATAGATTTTGCTGCCATGTTTGTCACATTAATTTCAGCAGTGTTGGCTGCCAAACTTGCCGCAGCAACCTGTTGGCTTTCATCCTGTATGATCATAGCATAAGCCTAACCAAGCGTTGATGCAGTGGACTTCATGAGGATTTGCCTTCTCGCTTGATCATACGACTCATTAAGATCTCTAAGGAAGAGAAGCAACCTCTATTGGTTTAGGTGCTCAATATAGTCCTTCAATTTCTCACATCCACAATTTGGAGATGGCACTAACACATCATATTCATGCCATAGTTCTTTCAATTTCAAAAAGTATGCAGAAACAGAGTTAGTACCTTGCATCAATGTCGTAATTTCCTTGTGTAATTGCCAAATTTGTTCACGATTAACCTTGTCAAAGCTCTCCTTCAGATTTTCCCTAACGAGATATGTGTTTGAGGCATAGACAATTCCAATAAGAATATCTTTAGACACCGTGTTTGAAAGGATGATCGCGTTACATGATTCCCATTGCTCATGCAATTCAGCTTCGTAGGATTCCTTTGTGCACTTTCCAGTCACAAATCCAAGTTTCCTTTTGCCAAGTAAAGCAATTTGCATCGATCTGCTCCACAAACCATAGTTTTCAGATCCAGTAAGCTTCACTTGAACTAGAACTGATCCAGGTGCATCTGATGGACCTAGATGAAGAGGATGATTGGAATCAATTTTCTCTCCTGCCATTGTTGTGCTTGAAATTGAGCTATACGAAGGCTTCAATTGAGCTGAAATGATGTGAAACTTATTGCTCTGATACCATGCTGAAATCTAGACTATGAGCTTAGCTCCAACAGTTTGTTAATTGCTATATGATTCAGAGTAAGAATATGGAGAAGATACAATTCGGGAATTTATGATTTATTGATCTGAACATTCATCACCATACATCATACAATATATATAGATTAGGGAATACTAATTACCTACTTTGTCAGTTGTCTTAACAGACTATAATAGCTGTGTACATAACCACTATGCTAACAATCATTAGTCTAACTAACTGATTATTCCACGTGATAACACCAACTCTAATAACATAGAATATATTAAAGAGTCAACCGACATAACAAGGGTTGAAAAGTTTACCATGAACATGCCACGACTAACTATGATTCTCGTTACACTGCTCAACAAATCCCTCACATCACGATGGTGCTATCATTCAAAGGATGGTAACTTATTTGAGAACTCCCTCCATCTTTACAAGCTTGCTAGTTGCTACTTCTTGTATCTACCATTGCTCCCTCGTGAGGATTTGCCATTGTTTTTCTACTTATTATTCCCATTCTTATTCTTGCCACTCTTATGGCTTTGTCCCTTGTTTGGCACATGTGACACTGATGTTGGAATAGGATCATACACATCTGGAGCCTATGTTACAGTCAGTTCCCTCGGTAGACTACCTTTGTGTTGTTGTCTACTTCATTTGAGACAAATTAAAGAACGATATTTTTATAAATAAGATTACAGAAATGAAATTATGTTGTGAAATTCAGGACGAGGGAGCAAATATCAAAGTCAATTCATTTCATCCAGGTTTGATAATGACGAATCTCATGGGACATTCAGCCTTTCTGATGAGTACATATATATAACCCTCGTACAAAAGTTTAGCTCGAGGAATTACTAAGCTTTAATTGGAGAACTTTTCTTCTAATTGGCAGGAGTACGTCTTAAGGGCTTTCACTTGTTTACTGTGTAAGAATGTCCCTCATGTGACAACTATATTGCTCGATGGGACCCTCCAAAAATGATTTTTCACCATGCCAGATCCTCCAAAAATACATAGCCTTTGGAAGATCCTAGACAAAAGACTAGCTAGAGGAATTTCCGAGTTTTAATTGGAATATTTTTCTTCTGATTGGCAAGAATCTTAAGGGCTTTCACTTGTTTACTGTGGAAGAATGTCCCACAGGTAACAACTATATTGCTCGGACCTTCCAAATATATAGCCTTTGGAGGATCCTACACAAACCCAAGAGTACATTTTTGAAAGAGCCTGAGCAACATAGGTTGACAGTTTCTCATTATATTTGAAAGCTGAAAAATGCTGATTAATTTCAAAACTGATTTATTTCTGAAGGGCAGCTACAACTTGCTACGTCGCCCTCCATCCAAGTTTAAAAGGAGTGACTGGAAAGTACTTTTCTAGTTGCAACGAGTATAAGCCAAGCAAGCTTGCACGAGACGGAGTTTTGGCTCGAAATCTTTGGGATTTCAGCAACAATCTGATAAATGCATTTTGTTTTATTAAGAAAATATGATTAGACTGATTTAAAGTCACCACTTAATTTTTAAGAAAAATCAAGAAAACTGTCGTTTTCAAAAAGACTAAAACAAAAAATCTCATGAAAACTTAAAAGGGGTTCGGGGCTCATATTAGCATTTCGAAAAGGGTTTGAAAGCAGCCAAAATGCCCACTAACACACGATTATCCGATAATTAATTATTTGGCTAAAATAATTTTAACTTAACTTGAATTGCAAAAGTAAACTACTTTATAGTTGAGACCATTTTAATATAAAAATAATGAAATATTATTTAAGTGAAGTATTTCATAAACTTATTATTTTTTTTTTTTTTTTTTAAGTCAAGTGAAAGATGAGTAATTTAGTTAAGTAATTAATTCAAAATTGGTGTCATTCGGGGATTTGAATATTTTCGACCTTAAGATTAACGACAAATATTAACAAGTAAATAGACATAATAAAAATGAATAGGGAAAGAGACTTGGGCCCAAATCTGGTTTTCCTGTCCGCCTGGGCCAGTATTTGGGCCTAATTTCATTTTGGGCCAAAAGGCCCAATTCTCGCCACCTGTCCTAAATTCTAACAATATAATAGCAAATAAATGGGCTTAGGCCCAAAAGTAACAAAATATAATTTTGAAATAAAGAGTGGGCCTTTGGCCCAATCTTTTCAACTTCTCGATCTATTGCTTCTTTCAACTTCGGGACCTGTTCCTCGATTTTTATAGTTGGCCGACTCAATAAGGTAGAATCGGGCCTCCGTGGCACAATAAGAAGGTGCAAGGATAGGCGAAAGAGTCCATGAGGACTCGGGGTAGATTTACATGCAACAAAAATGATAAAATAAGGATTAATAATCAATAATGAACAAATAAATCAATTTA
>JAJOOR010012178.1:0-32833 GCA_036250505.1 Solanum acaule
CCCCCCCCCCCCCCCCCCCCCGCGCTTTTTACCTATTTGTCTCAGAAATGCATTGGCTAAAGGAATATAATCGTTATTGAACTTAAGTCTAAACCATATTCCTCGTGGGATCGACCCCAACCTACAAGTTGGGTTCTTTACTTGATAACGATCGGTTACACTTCTTTAGGGAGGTGTAATTTGAGCGTATCAAATTTTGGCGCCGCTGCCAGGGAATAAGGCTTTTAGATTAAGCTTAATTGCATTATTGAACTTTAGTCAAATATTTCCTAATTTTACTTTTTCTTTTGTTTTTGTCTCTCTCAGGGTCTTACTCTAGTTTATGCCAAGTAGACAGAGCCAAGGTGAACCACTTACTCCCTACGATCCCGAACTGAATAGAACTTTGCAAATAATGAATAATCAAGGAGTTCCAGTTAACCCTATCGGAGGAGAGTTAGGTGAAAGAGTTGGATTGCAACCTCCGAGAGTAGGTGATGAGAATAACCAAGTGCTAGCTGAAAATAGATTGGGAGATGCATTGAGGGTACATGACCCACAAGGACCACGACAGCTTGAAAATTTTAGGGTTAAACTTAATATTATCGATTCTGATGGACCTCTTGTCCTACCGCCTCTAACATCAGGGGCATACATTTTTGGTGACCAGTAGCTTGATGCAGATACTTACAGCGAGGGGCTTGTTTGCGGGTTTGCCAGTGGATGATCCACATGCCCACATAGCCAAACTAAACCATGTCTGCAAAAGCTGCATCGATCGACCTGATTGGGATATGAACATCATTGGGTTGCGAGTTTTCCCCCTATAATTGACCGGAGATGCTGCTGTGTGGTTCAATGAACTCCCTTATAACTCAATCTATACAAGGGAGCAATTGACAGAGGTGTTCTTAGCAAGAATTTTTCCAGTGTCCAAGAAGCTGAATAAAAAGGACAAACTCAACAACATTGTGGCACTACCTGGAGAGTTTGTGAGTAGTTCTTGGGACAGGTTCACTGCCTTCATGAGAGGTGTCCAGAATCACCGTATTGATGATGAGTCGCTGAAGGAGTAATTCTACCGAGAACATGATGATAATGGTAAGGTAGTGTTGGATACTATTGCAGGAAGTTCGTATGGTGAATGCACTTTTGCACAAATTACAGAGAAAATGGAGAAGATATCTCGAAACAATAAAGCTTGGAGCACTATAAAGTTAGATACTAGGAGGAACACGTTTGTTGTTCAAGCTACAAACAACCAGCCCGCAGATGAGATTCGTGAGGAGATGGCCCAGATGAGAACTGAAGTAGGGTTGGTGTTAAAGCATGTGACTGGAGGAGCAGAGAGATAAATGTTGTGAGTTATTTGACTAGAACTCCACCTCCGGGAGAGGAGTATTATTTTGAAGAGGATGCTTATGCAGTGAATGAGCAGACGAGGGGTTTACGACCAAACGCCCAAGGTTCCAACATGGATAATTGGCGCCAAGGTTAAGGAAACCAAGGTCAAAACTATGGCAATTACAACCGCGATGGTCAATATGTCCGGGATGGGAACTATAATCGCTACAATAATTACAATCGGAAAAACTATGGCAACAGAAACGATCGGGCTGGACCCTATGTTCCTCCTCAAAATTGGGACTCTGCCCTTAGGGAAACTGGAAGTAATATGTCATGTATTGAGGATATGATGCAATAGATGATAAGGAGGTTTGATACAACTGATGAGAATGTAAAGGAGATGTGAAATGACTTGTCTGGTATTGGTCAAAAAGTTGATGCCCATGCAG
The DNA here is from genome assembly GCA_036250505.1 of Solanum acaule. Classification (NCBI taxonomy): domain Eukaryota; kingdom Viridiplantae; phylum Streptophyta; class Magnoliopsida; order Solanales; family Solanaceae; genus Solanum; species Solanum acaule. The sequence continues at coordinate 1,776 of JAJOOR010012178.1, forward strand.
TGTCAATCAAGCATCTTGAACAACAGATGACTCAGTGGTCAACTATAGTAAATCCACGTCAACCTAGCACTCTTCCTAGCAACACCATCCAGAATCCAAAAAATGATGGGCATTGTATGGTAGTCATTACTTGGGGGGTAAGCAAACCATTGATCCACCTATGCCGTCTGGGGTGGAAATTGAGAATAGTAAAGATGATGATGCGGTCGAGGTAAGTGGGAAGTCTGAGAATGCGACAGAGAAAGAAGCTGAGGTAACTCAGAAAGTTGTCCCTATTCCTAGACCTCCACCTCCCTTTCCCCAGAGGTTAGTGAAGAAGACTAAAGAAGGCAAATATCGTAGGTTTATTAGCATGTTGAAACAACTTTCAATCAATGTTCCGTTGATAGAGACTTTAGAGCAAATGCCTGGGTATGCAAAATTTATGAAGGATATGGTGACAAAGAAAAGGGCCGTGAGCTTCGAGGATGATGATAGATTGCAACATTGTAGCGCTATTGATACTAGGTCCCTTGTGTAGAAGAAGGAGGATCCTGGTGCCTTAACTATTCCACGTACCATCGGGTTGTTGCATTTTGCTAAGGCATTGTGTTATCTTGGGGCTAGTATTAATCTGATGCCATTGTTGATTTACAAAAAGCTAGGTCTGGGAGATCCAAAACCGACTGCGATGCGATTAGTCATGGCCGACAGAACTATGAAGAAGCCCATTGGTGTGCTTCATGATGTACTAGTAAAAGTGGAGTCGTTCATCTTTTCGGCGGATTTTGTGATTCTTGATTGTGAGGTCGATTTTGAGGTTCCCATCATTCTTGGGAGACCATTCCTTGCCACTGGGCGCGCCATAGTTGATATGGAAAAGGGGCAGATGAAGTTCAGATTGAACAAAGAGGCAACTTTCAATATCTGTAGGTCTATGATGCAGAGTAGTGAGCTCCAATCAGCATCTGCGATAACATATATAATTGAGAGTGGGTCTGAAGTGCAGATTAATGAGAGACTGGGTGTTGAGGCACTAGCAGCGGTCACCGAACTTGATAGGTGCGAATATCGTTCGAAACCAAAGAAGCTAGAGGTAGACATAAAAATCGTGAGTCCCCACCCGCAAGACCATCTGTTGAGGGGCAATGGTAAATCTATCGGGATGCCAGAATGTTGAATGAGAAAGATAAGATGGCCCGGCTTATTACTGAAGAGAGCAGAGTCCTCACAGGGAGCTTACACACTATTCCCGACATCTATCGGCTTTTCAGCTTCACAAGTGCGGCTGGATGACTTGAGACCATGGGACTTATAGCGAGGAGATTGTGCGGGAGTTCTATGCCTCTTATGTTGCCACTCTCCGAGGTTCGATTGACAAGAGGTCCAAGTCCACAGCCCAGGACCCTATCACTTCTACTATGGTTCGAGGTTTTCCAGTGGACATATCACATACCACCATCAGTTGATTCCTCTATGGCCCTGGTCCTGATCACACTTGGGCACTCAGCACGGCCGAATTTGATTACAGATTGGATGTTGTGAGGAGTGGGGCCTTCACGCGTAATGCCGAGCAGAGGGAGGCTGTCTTAATATGGTTGGCCAAGCACATAGTTGCAGATGGAGAGTGTGTGGAGTGGGTTAGCGCACCACGTTTGGGTATTCGGAAAGCCACCTTGAATTTGGTGGCCAAGTTTTTTTAGTTGCTGGTGCGGAACAGAGTGTCATCCACAAAGGCCAAAAATGCACTTACATGGGATAGAGCAGTAATGGTGGCAACATTAGTAGCGGGGTTCGAGATCGACTTCGCCCGCTTGCTATTGGCAAAGATTCATGAGAGGGAATTTAAGACCTCCACTACTTACCCTTTTTCGTGCCTAATTTTTCAACTATGCACGGACTCTGGTGTGCTAAGCTAGCATTGTGACAAATTAATACAGGCAACAGGGACCCTAGATATTGGCCTGATTCGGGACGAGGCAAATGTGGCAGCACCTCGCAGAGGGCCGCGGATCGATATGCCATTGGGTATTGATTTAGTAGATAATGTGGAGCAGATGCAGGGTGATGAGCCTGTCCCTCCAGCCCACACTGATGATGCCCTTGCCTCCTCTTCTCAGGCCTCTAGTCAGCCCCCAGCTCATCTAGAGTCACCTCGCCTTCGAGAGCCAATGTTACACCACTGGCCCGATCTAGAAGTTAAAGGATCAGATGGCCACCTTGCTGCACTATATTAAGCCCTAGATGCGGAAGTTGATTACTGAGTCTGAAGAGAGAGTAGAAAGGAGGATGGAGGTGAAAACGGACCAAAAGGTCCAAGCAGTTCATAAGCGGCTCGATGCCTTCGAGTTGAGAGTTCTAGATAGGCCAGCTTCTATTACTGAGATATCCTCTTTACGAACCGAGCTAGGTAGTCTCTGGGCCGATGTTGACGCAATCCTTACCACACCAGCTGTTGAGCCATAGGTTGCACCTTCTGCATTAGGCGATGATACAGTCCTGGGCACACTATTCAGGGGAGATGATGCGGAGGATCAGCCTGAGACTGCACGTGCCCGAGGTAAAAGGCACCAATCTAGTCACAACACTGAGCTCACGAAGGAGAAAAAGGCTAGCAAAAGGCAGCGCAGGCAGGAGAAGAAGGCACAGAAAGCCTCCATAATAGATGAGCAACTGAGGCAGCTGAGGGTCCGTGAGATGGTTACTGGGGCGTCGAGTTATATTCCCATTTTTGAGGTTCTGCCTACTGTGGCGGATAATGTGAGCACCACTGGGGGTGCGGTGAGACCGACAAATAGCACTATTGAGGGTGTTGTGACCAAAGATGCTGGCACTATGAGGGTGACCCCACTGTTGCTATAGCGGAATCTGGGAAACTGGACCCACCCACTTGTTGATGGTTTGGCGCTATGCGCCATAGGATTGCTTCACCCAAATCCATTACTTTTTACTGCTTTTTGTGTGCATTAGGGATAATTTCACCTATTTTTTGTTGGGGTGGGGTAAATGGATTGTGAGTGGTAGGACGAAGTCTGAGTAACCCAACTCATAATTCTCTCTTGGGGTTTTCTTGCCTGTGTTCTTTTCCCCCAAGAGATTGTTTAATTTCTATAGAACCGGCATGTGTTAGGATTGTATGTGTAGAAGCATGAGAACGAATGAAGCATGATGGCAAAAGCTTATTGAACAAAATGATACCCGTCCAAAAATTTTGTAATTTGTGCTAAAATTTGTAATCTGATAATCTGATATTCAAACTATGTGCCAAGAGTGTGAGAATAGTTGATTGTTCAAATAATTTTTGTGCCATTCTAGAACTTGGCCGGTTAGTCCTACTAAGACAATCTACTTTTAAGGCTAGGAAGTGATCATAGGCCATTGTTCTGATAAGTCCACAAATTGCCTAAAAGAATAATCCAACCAAAAGAACTAAATGCTCCCTTTGATCCAAATGCTTTGAGCCTAAATTAGACCATTTCTTTCTAAACCCCTAACTCACCTTCCCATAATCTACTATGTTGGCTCCGGTCCCTCCTTGGACATGTGTACCTTGACTTAGGCCAAAAGCCTAAGTTGAGGGTGGCTAATGTAAAAAGTCACCTCAATCTTGGCCCTGATCCGACATCAGGTATTGTGCACCTCAACCAATAGGAATCCATAAGTTGAGGGTTGCTATGAAAGAGGAAACCGAAAGAAAAATGGGTATGAAAAGAGTTTGGAGTGAAAAAGAGAAAAAGAAAAGAGAGGAAAGGATGTGACTTGTTGAAAGCTAAATAAAAGAATAAAACGCAAGAAAAAGATAAAAGTGAAAAATAAAGAGCTACAAAGGCTAAAGTCACATCCACGGTTGAAGAGGATCAAAGGAAAGAAGGTAAAATGGTAGGATGTCAAAAATAGGGCAAGAAGAGGTATAAAGCCTAATGTAATGTCAAGGAGGGCAAAAAGTCACTAAAAAGTACCCAAATGTACCACACCTAACCCTGAGCCTACGTTACAAGCCAAGAAAGTCCTATAGTGATCCTAGAATCTAGTTCGGAGAGTCTAAGCAGTGAAAATAAGGGCATACCTATGGTATTGAGCACTAACTGTACTTGAAGTTACTTCTGAGTGAGAGTGTTGAATGTATCCTTGTACTCAAATTCATATTCATTGTGTGAAAAAAAGGGATTTCGTTTGAAGTAAGGGAACTAGTTACATTGTCGGAAACAGTGTATGTTGTGTGTTGATTGGTCGATCATTTTCATGTTTTGATCCGCACAAGTTAGCTTGTTGATTCTGAGAGAAAATATTTGCACCCAAAAAGAGAGTCGGAGTAGAGAGCCATGTGATTGCTTGTGCTTGAATTGCTTGCTTCTATACATGTGTCGTTTAGAGTCTAAGTGTGTCGCTTGAGAACAAACAACAAATTTAAGTTGAGGGTGTTGATATACCTTGCGTTTACGGTATTTTTAATACATTTCACTTAAGAGTTATGTGTGTCTAGGGCCTTTTTGTATTGGTTTTTAGTAGATGGTGATTGTAGATCAGCAGGGCAAGGCATGGAAGGAGAATCAGGGAAATCTGACCAAGTGTGGAACCACAGTGACCATTGACGGTCCGTAGTTTGATCTACGGACCGTATTGCTGAACCGTAGAATGTGACTGTGAGGGTTCCAATACCTGATTTTTGGAGAAGTCTAAGTATTGAGCTACAGAGAGGGATTGACGGGTCGTAGATCGATATACGGTCCGTACTGGTGTACCATCGTTTGCTTCAGAGACGCTGATTTTTGGAAGCTGAAATATTTTCTAAGTCCTGGCTGACGGAAGAGACTCATGGACCGTAGATCCATTGACGGTCCGTGAGTCAGTTTCATGGAAAGAAAATGTGTGCCTGGACAAACTTTCCTTATTTTGTTTCCCTTTTAATTTAGGACTTGTTTTCTATAAATAGGGTATGTAAACCTCGTTTTTGGGGGTTAGACTTTATTATTTTAATTCTAGTTTTTGGCTTGGGAGATTAACTTGCAACTTTAGCAATTCTTAATTTCCTAAGTTTGTATTGAAGATTTTGCTTTGGAAATTCAAGTTGAAATTCTGGGTTTATCATTCTCATTACGTAAGTTCATGATTTCTTCTTCTACAAATATGAATTGTGTTCGTACTAATATGGGTAACTAAATCCACAACTAGGGTTGTGGGAACCATGAGCGATTAACAAAGTATGAATAGTAACTAAGTAATTCTTGAATAGTGTTATTGCATGCATTGATAATTCTTTCGTATAGAAGTCTTTTTAGTGGTTGCAAATATTAGAACTCGCCTTGTTGCTACTTGCCGGACCAAGGAGGTAGTTAATAAGAAAAGAATTATCAACATAGATTTAGTGTGATACTATCTAATATAATTAATATTGATTGGTGTGAGGGTTAAAACTAAGCCATACATCGATGTGATGTCTAATATGAGGTAATAGTAAGGGTTAGTAAATTATACACACGTAGTCGGACCAAGGTGCGGGGTGAAATTCTCTAGATGCTGACCAAGGATTTAGAGATACATAACTTATCGCTTTGCATGTAAAACACTAGGAAAGGATTGCTATTACTAGGATTACGGAGTTATGAGCTTATGGGGAACACGTACGCCCTAGTTTCCTTCTCAATTTGATAACAACAAAAGTTTGAACCTTGCTTACTAATCACTCTCATAATTTCCAGAATTTTTTACACAAATCCCCCCTTTTTTACTTATTTGTCTCGAAAATGCATTGGCTAAACGAATATAATCGTTATTGAACTTAAGTCTAAACCATATTCCTCGTGGGATCGACCCCAACCTACAAGTTGAGTTCTTTACTTGATAACGATCACTTACGCTTCTTTAGGGAGGTGTAATTTGAGTGTATCAATAGGTAGTGTCTCAACACTAGAGTCATTATCTCGGACTAAGTGATAGACACACGCCTTGGAAACTAACTTCCTCACCTTAAGGTACGAAATAAAATGACCTTTAGGCACTGCTGAACTAATCCTCCACTCTATAACTAGCTCATTAGGAAACTAGAATTTAACTACTTGAGTTCTACAATCAACTGAGGCATAACATGCATAAAGCCAGTCCTAACCTAGAATAACATCAAAATCTACCTTGTCTAATTCGACTAAGTCAACCATGGTGTCCTTGTGATTAATGGAAATTATACAATCACGATAAACTCTCTCAGCTAGAATAGACTCACCAACAGGTGTGGAAACACTGAAGGGCTCAAGAAATTGCTTACGAAGAATATCAAAATTCATAGCAATATAAAGAGTCACAAAAGATAGAATCGCTCCTGGATCTAGCAAATCATATACATCAAAAGTAAAGAGTGAATTCTCTTGCTCTTAGCGACTGGTGAAAGAATGCAATTAGTTTGCTCCTTCGCATGTCCTTGAAGTAGCTCCTCTAGGTGCTGCTCTGTTTGGTGGAGGTGCTGAAGATGATTGAGCTCTACTGCCCCCATTACGACCACATTGTTCATAGGGCCATCTTTCATGAAGTGGCCTGCCTAGCCACACTTGAAGCAACCAGTGGAGCCATCATGACACACTCTTGGGTTGTTCCTACCACACTTAGCACATGCAAGAGTCCCATTACCTCCTTGTTCCACACTACCTTGAGATTGTGCAGGTCTAGCTCTGAAAGTCCACGAACTCTAATTCTTGTACTCACCTCTGTTCCTTGGTGCAGGTGCACTAGCAGATGATGGAGCAAGTCAATTTGGCTTTTTCTGAAAAGATGATCGATGAGCATTACTCTTCTGTTGCCCATACTTATTTCGTATTGTCTTAGCCTTCTTGTTTCGGAACTCTTCTCTATCTCTCAGCTTATATTTCTCAACCTGTTGCATATGGATTATCAGCCTTGCTATGTCCATGTCCCCTATCAACATCGCAGCCTTGACCTCTTTGCTTCACAGATGAGACAACCAGATACAAATAAGCTCTTCTTACTTTTCATATCAGCAACCATCTCCGAAGCATAGCGGGATAGTTGAGTGAACTTTAGCTTATACTCATGCACACTTATAGATTCCTCCTTAAGAGTGAGGAATGCCCTTACCTTTACCTCTCTTAGTTCGCGGGGAAAGAAATGCCTTAAGAAGACCTTTTCGAACACAGCCCAGCTCGCAATTGGTGCTCCTTCAGCTCTACTCTTCTTCCATTGGTCGTACCACACTCTAGCAACACCCTTCAGGTTGTATGCAGCTAGTTCCACACACTCAACGTCTAACACATGCATCACCTCAAACACTTTCTACAACTCTTCTATAATGTTTTCTGGATCCTCAGTGACACTTGAACCGGTGAAGTCTGGAGGATTCATCCTTAAGAACTCACGGATTCTGGATGTATCAGCCACATCTTGTTGATCCCCTCTCTACTGACCAGCTTGGTTGGCCACCACTTGACTCAACATTCGGATAGCATCCCATAACTCAACATTAGTGACCTCTCATTTGGGTTGCACTTCTGGTGCAATAGGTACCCCTTGATCTTGAGGTTCAACATTCCTTCTAGCATGACTACCTCAAACAACTCTTCAAGGAGGCATGATATGAAAGATACGCACAAGTATGAATTAGAAATAAAATTTATAGAGTTGCACTCTATCGCACGAAAAGAGTATGAAAAAAGTGAGATAGTTCCTAAATGTCACAGCCTCCTAATTTTAGATGCGAATAGCTTCACACAGATAACTACAACTCTATAGAGACGACTTCAAAGATACCCTAGGATTCTTGAACTTTGTGCTCTGATTCCAAATTTTTGACGCCCCGAGCCTACACCCTGGACGCGAATGGCATTCACGAATCATTCACTTAGTGGAAGGCTTACTCATCAATTAATGAACTCAAAAGAAAGTTTTAAATAATAAGTCTCGAATACTTAAACTCAAAATATTTAAAATAAACATCCAACTGGCCAAAGAGGCAACTCAAGTCTCAACAATTAAGATTAACGAATGAAACTTCAAGAAAACTCATCAAGCACTCAAATCCTTTAACTTCAAGAACGAAATTGCAATTAAAAACACATGATTGTCTTGTGGGTGAATGAACCCAACACTATGCAAACTCACATTCCTCTTAGGGATCAAACCCTTGGCGAAACAATCCTCGATTCACAAGAAAACTTGATGAACGCCTTGAACCTCCCTCTTTTCTCTTCTAAAATCCTAAGCGTAATTGAGGATTTGTAAAACTGACACAAATCAGATTTGTCCCCAAAATAATTACTTAAAATGTTTTAAGTTGATGGGGTAATGAAAAGAACAAAATACCCCTCACTAATTCGGATAACTTTCCTTAACTGGACAGGTTGATTTCAAACGGGCTTATCTCCCTCATCCAAACTCGAAACTTAGCAAACTCAGTAGCGTTGGAAAGAGGATTCCAAGAACTTGCATTGGATATCTTATGTTCCACCAAACGCATGATTTATTGAAAGTTATGGTTGTTTGAAGTTGACCCAAAATAAATAACTTAGCATAACTTGCAAAAATTTCAATTTGGCTCTTTCCAAATTAATTCTTTATAAATTTAGCTCTTTCTAAGGTGAGATGTTACATTTAGTTTGCCTTCCATGATGTGTGATACTAGAGGTGGTAACCCAAGTCTTGAATAAGGATGAATTAAGGTTACTTCAAGAAGTACTCCTTACATGAATGAGATGATCTATTAAGTGCATTGATTATGCTTTATGACTTTTGTTGTTAACGTTTATGTTTATTCAAGCAATCATATTTAGTACATATTTGTACTAACACATACTCTTTCCTACATTTCTTATCCAAATTTAGGGTCCAGTGTTCCCTATTCTCATGCCCGTGGCTAGGATCTATAGTAGAGGCAAGGTTGAAGATGGTGAGTCCTTATACCATCCGAGGATTTGGCCACTACTTTTGTTATGTTCTTTTTATTTTTGTTTTGAACATTGATGTACGGGTTGTGTCCCGAGATTCTATTGTATTAGATGGTTTTTGAGACAAGTGTATTAGACTTCCGCTTTGCAATTAAAATACTTTGATTGTGTTGAAAATGTTTTAAATCTCGTCGATTTCTATTATCTTGACTATGAAAGCTAAGTGGATTGTATGACGCCTCTCGGGGTCTTGTACGCCATGTTGCATCTAGGGGGTTCCACTGGGTCGTGACAAACTTGGTATCAGAGCACAAGGTTTATAATGGTTCTAGGATGTCTCAAAACCATGTCAAGAAGAGTCTTATTCATATGTGTGAAGTGTGCCATATTTATAAATGAGAGGCTACAAGATGCTTAGGAAACTTCACTTCTTTCTTTGTTCTAAGTCGTGCGATAGAGTTTAACTCTATAAGATCTCTTTCCTAATCCTTACCCGATGATCTATATGATATGACTACTCAAAGAGCTTTTTCTAGAAGGAATGAGGGAGAGAATGTAAGTCAAGAAGCTCCTCCTCAAGCTCCTCAAGCTTCGGTTGACCCTTTGGCCAAGAAAGTGACTAATGCGGAGTTTAGGACTGCTTTTCAAGTATTGGCTCAAGTCGTGACGGCCCAAGCCAATAGAGAGGTTGTGGTCCCTGTGAACCCATATGTGGGTATGGCAGCATCTAAAGTGAGGGATTTCACTAAGATGAATCCTCTGAAATTCTATGATTCTAAGGTTGAGGAAGATCCTCAAGAGATCATTGATGAGGTTTACAAGGTGTTGGCTATTATGGGAGTGACGCCGGTGGAGAAGGAAGAATTGGCCGCTTAACAACTTAAGGGTGTTGCTCAAATTTTGATTCAACCAATAAACGGAAGCAAGACCAGAAGAAGTCTGTTTTCCTTAATAGGTTCTTTCCTCTTCAGATGAGGGAGGCAAAAGTTCTTGAGTTTATTAACCTCCGACAAGGGAACATGAGTGTGAAAGAATATGTTTTGAGATTCACACAGTTGTCGAGGTATGCTCTCTCTATAGTGGCAGACTCTAGGGCAAGGATGATCAAGTTCGTTTCGAGAGTGTCCGAATTGGTTGTGAAAGAATGTTGTACCGCTATGCTTGTCCATGACATGGACATTTCTCTCCTTATGGTTCATGCTCAACAAATTAAGGATTTAAAACTTAAGGAGAAGTCTAGGAAACTAAAGAGGGCAAGAACTGATGATGGTAACTCTTCATACTCTAGGTCTAGTGGACATGGTCATTCAACGTTTTGACAAAGGTTTTCCGGGAAAGGTTTCTCTAATGCTCCTCCAAGATTCTACAAAGAAAGGTTGTCTAAACCTAATCTTCAAGGAGGAAATGGTAGTGGGCCTTTATTGCCTACTTGTACTAAGTGTGGAAGAAAGCATGAGGGAAAATGTCTAGCAGGGTCCAATGCTTGTTTTGGTTGTGGTAAGATGGATCACAAAATAAGAGATTGCACTTTAGTTGCTAAGAATGAAGGAGAAAATCGTCGTAGGGCTCAACCCTATCCTTCATCCGGTCCAAGTGGTTCGGGTTCAAATGCTCCTAAGGAAAACAAGTTTTATGCGTTTCAGACTCATGGTGAATAAGAAGGTTCTCCCAATATGGATAACGGTATGTTAAAAGTCTTCCAACTAGATATTTGTGCTTTACTTGATCCTGATGCTACCTTATCTTTTGTGATGCCATATTGGCTATAAGATTTGATTTCTCCTAGATATGTTGATAAATCCCTTTTCTGAATCTACCCTTGTTGGTGATTCTATTGTGTCTAGGAGGTTCTATAAAAGACATTTAGTATATTTATCCCATAGAGTTACTTTTGTTGATTTGGTAGAGCTTGATGTGTTAGATTTTGATGTTATCTTTGGTATGAATTCGTTGCATTTATGTTATACTTCTATTGATTATAGAACCCGTGTAGTCAAGTTTCAGTTTCCGAATGAGCCTATCCTAGAATGGAAGGGGGGAAATTCTATGCTTAAGGGTCATGTGTCTCTTGTTTTAAATCTAGAAAGATGATTTTTAAGGGTTGCATTTACCATCAAGTTAGGGTGAGGGATGTACTCTTGAGTCGGTCCCCATTGTGAATGAGTTTCTGGAAGTGTTCCCAGATAATCTACCCGATATTACTCTCGAAAGAGAAATAGACTTCGATATTGACCTTCTCCCAGATACACAACCTATTTCTATTCCTCCTTATCAAATTGCTCCGGCATAACTTAAGGAATTGAAAGAGAAATTGAAACACTTGTTGGATAAGGGTTTCATCCAACCAAGTATATCCCCATGGGGTGCTTCAGTTTTGTTTGTTAGAAAGAAAGATGGTTGTCTCTGAATGTGTATAGACTACCGGTAATTGAATAAGGTTACAAATAAGAATAAGTATCCTCTTCCAAGGATAGATGATTTGTTTGACCAATTTCATGGAGCAAGTTACTTCTCCAGATTGACCTCCGATCGGGTTATCACCAATTGAGGGTGAAGGAAGAAGATATTCCAAAAACGACTTTTAGAACCCAATACAGACACTTTGAGTTTTTGGTGATGTCTTTTGGTTTGACTAATGCTCTAGTCGCTTTTATGGATTTGATGAATATGGTGTTTAGACAATACCTTGACATGTTTGTGATTGTGTTCATTGATGACATACTGATTATTCAATCAAGAAGTGAGGATGAACATATTTATCATTTGAGGATTGTGTTACAAATCCTTGAGGAACAACAACTCTTTGAAAAGTTTAGCAAATGTGAGTTTTGGCTAAGGTCTGTGGTTTTTCTTGGTCATATAGTTTCAAGTAAGGGTATTGAGGAAGATCCTAATAAGACGGATGTGGTCAAGAGTTGGCCTAGACCTTTATCCCCTTCGAATATTAGAAGTTTCTTGGGTTTAGCTGGTTACTATAGAAGGTTTGTTGAGGGTTTTTCTACGATAGCCTCTCCATTGACAATATTGACTCAAAAGAAAGCTAAGTTCATATGGTCCGAAGCTTGTGAGAAGGGTTTTCAAGAATTAAAATATAGACTTACTTCCACTCCGGTGTTGACTTTACCGAAAGGGATGGATGGTTTTGTGGTTTATTGTGAAGCCTCAAGAATTGGGTTAGGATATGTGCTTCTGCAAAATGGGAAAGTTATTGCCTATGCTTCAAGGCAACTTAAGATTCATGAGAAGAATTATCCTACCCATGACATTGAACTAGCGGCGATAGTTTTTACCTTAGGGATTCAGAGGCATTATATGTATGGTGTTCATGTTGATGTTTTTACCAACCAGAAGAGTTTGCAATATGTGTTGAACCAAAAGGATTTAAATCTTCGTCAAAGAAGGTGGCTTGAGTTAGTGAAAGATTATGATATGATTGTTCTCTTTCACCCTGGTAAGGCGAATATGGTGGAGGATACTCTTAGTCGGTTATCTATGGGTTGTGTTGCTCATTTTGAGGATGCTAGAAACGAGTTGGTTTGAGATGTTCATAGATTGGCCCGGTTGGGAGTTCAGTTACTAGACTCTACCAAGGGCGGTTTGTGGTTCACAGTGGTTAAAAATCGTCTTTTGTGGGGGATGTGAAAGCCAAGCAATGTCTTGATCTGACCTTAGTTGAATTCAAAGAAGTGATACTTACAAAGTCCGTTACGTCTTTCTCCCAAGGGAGAGATGGTGTACTTAGATATCAAGGTCATTTGTGTGTTCCTAATGTAGATGACTTGAGGGAAAAGATCTTTTCAGAAGCCTATAGTTCTCAGTATTCCATTCACCCAGGAGCCACCAAGATGTACCGTGATTTGTAGGAGATTTATTGGTGGAATGGGATGAAGAAGGATATTGCAAAGTTTGTGGCTAAATGTCCTAATTGCCAACAAGTGAAAGTTGAGCATTAGAAACCGAGAGGTTTTTCCCAAGACATTAGCAATCCTACTTGGATGTGGAAATATTTGAATATGGACTTCATAGTAAGGTTACGACGTACTCAGCGCAAATATGATTTAATTTGGGTTATAGTAGACCGAATGACAAAATCGACCTATTTCATCCCTGTTAAGATTTCTTATATGGCGGAGGACTATGCCAAGTTATATTTGAGGAAAATGGTAAGGTTGAATGGAGTGCCCTTGTCCAGTATCTCCGATCAAGGTACCCAATTCACTTCTTAGTTGTGGAATTTTTTTTGAAAGGGCCTTGGTAATCGTGTTAAGCTTAGGATGACTTTTCATCCCCAAATCGATGGGCAAGCACATAGTACTATCCAAACTTTGGAAGATATGTTGAGAGCTTACGTGATTGATTTCAAGGGTAATTGGGATGACCATTCCTCTAATTGAATTTTCCTATAACAACAGCTATCACTCAAGTATTGGTATGGCTCCATTTGATGCATTGTATAGTAGGAGGTGTAGATCTCCTATAGGCTGGTTTGAGGTGGGTGAAGTTGCCCTAATAGGCCCTGAATTGGTACATGAGGCTACAAAGAAAGTTCGACTTATTAGAGAAAGGTTGAGATCAACCCAAAATCGACAAAAGTCATATGCCTATGTTAGAAGAAGAGATCTTGAGTTTGATGTTCATGATTGGATTTACTTGAAAATCTCACCCATGAAAGGTGTAAGGAGGTTTTCTAAGAAAGGGAAGCTTAGTCCCCGTTATGTAGGCCCATATCAGATTTTGAGACGTGTTGGTAGGGTTGCTTATGAACTAGATTTTCCTAATGAGTTGGCATCGATGCACCCGGTTTTCAGATGAGTCTGAGATTTGGACTCATTTGGGACTTTGCTTATATATATTTAGTGTCCTCAAATGCTTAATTTGTACCATAAACCGATGTTAAATCCTTCATTTTCAGGTGTATGGATTGAGGAACAAAGCTAGGACACTAATAGGCAAAAAGGAACAAAACAAGCTGAAGAAGTGAAGAAAGGCAAGCCTGGTGATCGCCAAGAGCACTTGGCGAATCGTTGAGTGGCCAGCTTGACCGCCTAAAGATCTAGTGTGCCAGCCTTGAGGGAAGAAACCAAGTTGGCGACAAAAAGGAGCAGTCGACGAATCGCCAAACAATTCCGCGAAGCAAAGATAGATTGCCCAAAGTTACAGAACTCGAGGATGTTGAATGCCAAGGCAAAAAGGAGATGGAAGAGGTTAAAGGGCGGCTCGCCGAGTGGTTCAGCGAGCCTGACTTACTTCACCAAATGCCCCTTTGTGGCTTATTTTTGGTGACTATAAATTAGATTTTGAATATTTATTTTAGTATGCTAACTTAGACTGAATTTGTTTCAGAACATTTTTCTCTGTAGTTTTTCATAGTTTTGAAGAATTTGAGAGAATCAATTTGGAGATTTTGGCAATGGATTTCGAATATTCTACAAATTGAAGCATTGTAAAGAATAAATCACTCTTACCCAGTTGATGGATAATCCATTTGGTAATTGTTTTTATCTTTTTATGATGTTTGGCTAAAACCCCAATTCTTGGGGTGTGATCATGTGATTATGGGTTGAATTAGTTTGTGGGTATTGTTAATTACTAGTTTAAATGCTATTTGGAAGTGAGTTTAATCATTAAATGTGGTTTAATTTATGAATTGTAGGTGCAAATCCAGTTCTAATATTGTGTTCTTGGCTTGCTTGAGAGAGAAGTTCTAGAACTAAGATTATTGATTAATGATTTGTAGGTCTTGGGTTGAGCTGGGTTTAGCTCGAGAGAGTAAATCCTAAACCCAAGCCTACCCATCTAGCTCGAGAGAGTGGGTGAATTAAGGTGTGGGTTGTTCTTCATTGTCATACTTGTTGATGTTCGTAAGAAATCACATGATTCGGGATAGTTGTTCAAGAAAAAGTTATCGCCCTTATAGTCTAGCCTACTCACTGATATTTAGTTGTTCACTAGTAGTTTCAATTACCCATATATCGTAATTTACCTATAATCGATCACATCCTTAGAATCCTTCCCCCTCTTTTTATTTCGAAGTTTTCGTGACTGCTGTCTAGTTGATAATTGCAAACTCAAAATCCCCCATCTAACACTCGTGTCACCCTTTAGTTTAATTAATGTCATTTTCGATAATTTTTATTCCTATGACTGATTAGACCACATTTGCACTTCCTAATTGAAATTGAAATATGTACCGCTCCCTATGGAATTCGACCCCAACTCATTTGTTGGGTTTTATATTGATTTTCAATCATTGAAACCTAGAATTGGATGTGGTGTTCTTGAAATGTTAAATCAAAATGACACCGCTACCAGGGAGTGGTGTTGTTGGAAATTCTTTTGGTGAAGTTGAATTGAGTTATTTTTAGTTATAGTTGAATCTACTTATTTTTGTTTTTGGTTTTGTGTTGCTTGTGTTAAACAGATGAGGAGATGAGCGTTAAAAGAAGTAATGGTAGCCAAGTGGGCCACCAAGACGACATTGGGAATCTTAATAATGTCAATGACTCAAACCAAGTGGGTGGTGTTGGTGCCATTCATTTACCTCTGGCTGAAGGAAACGTTGTGTTTCACATTACAAGAATCATGCTTCATTTCCTACAACTAAAGGGTTTGTTTGGGGGGATTTCTCATGAGGATCCCTATGAGCATATCACAAATTTTGTTGATGTATGTGGACCGTTCTCATTTAAGAACATATTGCAAGAATCGATCTAGCTGAGGTTGTTCCCATTTTCTCTAATGGGCGAGGCAGCAAGTGGTTGGCTGAGTTGCTAAGAGATTCTATCACTTCCTGGGACGAGCTTATTATTGCATTTCAAGTGCGATTCTTTCCTCCTTCGAAGATGATGACTTTTAGGGACAACATCCAAGGATTCAAATGTTTGGAAGGAGAGTCCATACATAAGATGTGGCTGAGGTTTAAAAAATTGGTTTTTTAGTGCCCAACTCATGGACTTCCAGATAATGTACTGATGCAATACTTCTATAGAAGTCTCAATTCGGTGAACAAAGGAGTGGTTGATCAACTTTCTCTAGGTGGTATAATGCAAAAACCCTATGCAATAGCATCCCATCTTCTTGATTGCATGACCAAGATTAACCGAGCATGGTACACTCGCAAAGACCAAGTCTCTCCTCTCACTTATAAAATGATAAAAGAACAGATCGAAAAGGATCAAGAGAGAGACCAAAACATGGCAAAGATGATTACTCAGCTGGATATCTTAGCCAAAAATGTCATGGGTGATGATGCAAGGAGTGTTAATGATGTGGGTGTTGGTGGAGTAAACCTCGATGAAGCCAAATTTGAAGGGTTGTACAATGAGGAAGTGAACTTCCTTGCCAACCAAGGAGGAGGTTATCGTGCCAACTACCCAAGACTGGGAGGAAATCAAGGTTGGAATAGAGATGAGAGATAGAGAGACCGTGACAGACATTGGCGTGATCAAAACGCCACTTGGAAGGAAAGAGAGGGGGAGAAGGATAGGTATGTGCATTCCCATGAGCTTCAAAAGCCCAAGGAATTTGAAGGTGTCTGTACGGAAGACATGCTCTCATGTTTTCTCAACAAAGTAGATGGATCGGACAAAGTGTTAAAAGAGATGAATGAGGATGTCTCTACACTTAATCAGACTGTCACCTCTTATTTCGTCGCATTTGAACCCAAGACAACAAGGGGGTTGCCTAGTGATATTATTTTAAATCCCAAAAATGAAGTTTGAATAGGTACGTGGGTCGTGTCACGACGTTAACTAAGGCTCTTCTTGGGAGGCCACCCATGTTTTTAATGCTTTAAGTTTGATTTTAAATAATGGGTGATGATTGTGCAGGTCGAAAAGTGGAGTGTGGTTGAAAATAGGTGGTTTGGCTAGCCAAAAGTCCGGTTGGCGACTCACCGAAGAGGTCGGCGAGCCCGACTTGGACCACCGTTGGATCCACAAAACATGAAGTGAAAGTCTGTAAAATTTGGTGGGCTAATTGTTGAATCGGCGATTCACCGAACAGGTCAACGAGCCTGATTTTATCCGCCATTTGAACCCCCAAATTGGCTGGAGGTCCAGTAAAACTCGGCGAGGTAAGTCACCACTTAGCGGATCGCCAAGTGGTTCGGTGTGGTCGATTAATACCACCGAAAGAGCTGCGAACAGAAAGGATTTAAACGGTCAAACGGTATAAATTTTTAAAATCTTTCATATTCTCTCATTTTTTGGCCCCGTAAACTCTAACTCGTACTTTAGATCTTCCATGTTTCCCATTTTTAGTTGTTTTTGCCATTGATATCGTGCTCGAATTTAGATTACTTTGCCGCCTAGCTTATCAAATTTTCTATTCGGGACTCAGGTTTGTTTTTCAAACCTCAAAATTTCAAATAGTCGTTGAACTCAAATGCTTTCAGTAAATATGTGTTGTTTGGTGTTACCAAATTGTTGAAATCATGTTTTATGTGTTGGATTGCCTATTTTTTGTTTCAAAATTGTGCCTAATTGCTTAAAATGATGAATCCTTGTGTTTAATGCGTTAAAATTGATTCAAATTTGTTGGGTTGCAGTTATTATATGTTGGGTGAAGTATGAGTAACCCCGAATTGAGCCAAATGACATAATTTGCCCAAGGATGGAGTGTTTGACATCATTCTTAAGGGCAAAAGTCATCAAAGTATCAATTTTGGCCAAATTGAGGGAAGTCTAAGTACCTCGAACGCATGGGTCTTATAAGTCTTATGGGTCTAGTGTGAATTGAGTAGTGTGTGTGTTTGATGTTGATTTCGGGGGCTGCGGGCTTGATTTTGGGAAACGTGGTTGAAATTTGGCACGTTAGGCAGTTTGGCGAGCTGGGTTGAGCTCGCCGAATGGTTCGGTGCTTTGCTAATGTCCCCTTTTTGATCACCTTTAAAATCTTGATTTGGCTTGGTTTAGTCTGTAACTTACGGTGGGATGCCTGAGCTCACCGAGTTCATTCAGTGACTCGTCGAAAGGTTCCTTTGATCGCCCTTTCTGCGCCCCTAACCCCTAAAACACATTGTAAATTTTGGCGGGCTTGCCTAATCTCACCGAGTGGTGTCGGCAATTCGTCTAAAGGTTCTGAGCATCGCCGACATGCCTTATTTCTGGAAATTTTTTAAGCAAGTCCTTTCAGCGAGCTGAATATGGCTCGCCTACGTGACTCGGTGACTGATTCAGCGACTTTTTCTGCAACTTGAATTTTGCATTTTTCTTGAATAATTTCCAACAATCTTCGATGTATTTTGCAGATATGGCTAGGACCAATTTGGATGAAACTGGCATGCCGCCCCGTAAACGAGCACGGGGTATTGTTATAAATGAGGGAGCAACTATTTCCTCCAAAAAAGGCAAGAAAGCAACTTTGAAGGGAGGCAAAGAAAAGGGTGAGGCACCCGCAACTGATTCACCGAAGGTCAGCTCCGACAGTGAGGGTGTCTACGCGACTCACCTCACCACATCTGGAAGTGAGGGGGAACACCAAGATCTTCAAGCTGTCATCTCTGATCTTAAGGATGACCAACTGCTATTGGCCTGGAGAGCTGAAATGCGCTCCAAGAGGATGCATGATCCGTCTTGGATTCGGGCGCCTCAGACCACTCATCCTTCTCCAGTTCCAGATCATGTTGTGGTCCCAGTACCACCTGCACAAGGTCCTCCTTCCCAGTCTCTCAACAGACTAAAGGCTGAAGGACTGAGGACTATCATTGAGGAGAAAAGGTTGTCTATAAATGGTGTGATAGATATATATCCGGAGATATGGCACACCTTGAGGTCCCACAAGTTCTAGATTTTCACAAAACCCCGAGGTCCTAGATTCCTAATTGGGTCCGGAAGTTTTGTTCAGTCTCTGGAGCTCTGGTACCATAGGGAAAAAAAAGGTTGCTACTTTCAAACCAGTGGATTATGTAGTTGTCCGGGGAAGAAAAGTAAAATGTGATAGTGATGATATCAATGCAGTATTGAAATACACTAATAACATCAATTATGACTACCAAAGCATGATTAAGACAACAGCTTTGGAGGACATGAAAGGTTGGCTGGCCCCTCTCATGTCTGACAGTACTCCTAGGTGGCTTGAGGCCGGAGTGCCAATAGAGAAGAAAGACCTTAATGTGGTAGCGAGGTACTGGTTCGGCTTCATCAGTAGCACAATCATAACGTCCCAGAACGAGTCTACCCTCTGCCACACAAAGGCAGCCTGTCTTGGATCTATCATTGCAGGGAAGAGCATCAATCTAGGTGACATCCTTAAATAGGAGATGGCCATGAGAGCTAGGCAGTAGCATACATATTTACCTTTTTTGGTGTTGTTCACCGAGTTGTGCAGACGAGCCCGGGTGCCACATGATGTGAAGAAGGACATGGAACTAATTCACACCTCTTCTACTGACATCCGGCTTATTGAGGCCGAGTACTTGAAGGATAAGGCTAAGAAGAAGAGGGCAGCCCAAGTGGATACATCCCCGACTATTGATATTGAGACACTACCTGTAGAGGCAGTATTGCCTACTCCGGCCACTGGGCCTTCAGGTACTTCTAGCTCTGCCCCTTTTATGACTCTGAGCTCTTCTACTGCTCCCCTCCCTCCTAGGTCTACTGCTAGTACTGTTGCATCTCGACCTCCACTCACCCAAGTCATGCTGCTACGAATAGGGCACCTAGCCCATTCTGCTGATGTGTGTACCTCCAGGCTAGAGGCTGCAGTTCCTGGGATGATTGAGAGAGGTCTCACCACTTCTTTGACACCTCTGAGAGATGTTATCGATGCCCTCACAGTGAGGATAAAGGTGTGTGAGAGAGGTTAGGGAGCCACTCATAAGGTGACGGTCTTAAAGGTCGTAGTTGTAGAGTTTAGAAAAGATGTGGACCAATTGAAGTCAACTGATATGTCGATGATTTTTGGGACCGTAGAGATCCGTAATGACCTGGACACAGATATTCCAGCCTGTTTTGATGTGCCTCCAACTACCACCATAGATGAGGTTAGAGCCGATGAGGTGGCTATAGAGACCGAGGCTAAGACTGATGAGGAGCAGCTCGGTGTTAGGAGGAGACTACCCATGAGGGTCTAGCTGAGGTTGATGAGGCTATGGTACATTCATCCATTCAGATTTCGTTGAGAGAGACTTCTATGGCCGGCTCCAGTGGAGCCAGTGTTGATGTCATCTCGGGCACTGATGCCCAAGACCAGAGTGTGACCCCGTGCATTGTTGGCCAGACAGATGGAGTGACTGTGATGTAGACTTCACCCCACACTTAGCCTGGCAGGATGAGATCTTTACCTACCTCTCTGTTGGTTTTATTGAATTCTATTATTTTAGTTGCATTTGAGGACAACTGCTTTTGTTTTATGGGTGGGGTGAGGTATTTCCATACCTACCTCTTGTGATTCGGTTTTATTTGTGAATATTGGGTCTTGTGATCTATTTATATCTTGCGGATGTTTGAGCTTGTGGCTCCTTGTTTTGAATGGAAATGGTTTTTGACCTACTTTTTAAAAAAATTATGCCACCTCTATTGTTTATGATTGTGGCTGTTCTTGTGCGAATTTGAGTATCGGTTATGATCAGCACCGATGACTTGAATAGTGCTCTTAATTGAACGAAATGAATGTGCGGCTATGATGAGGCCAAATGAAGTTGCATAGTGTGGACTTTTTGCATCTCGTTGTGACTAGCCAGTTATCGAATGAGTCTCTTGTGATGAACATTACACACTAGTTAAAAATTGTGGAGTCTTGTTTGATATTGGTGCCAATGACTTGTGTGATGAGCTTACTTTGAATATTGTGTATGATGACACCTAGAATTTTCCCTGTTGGTCCGGTTGACTAAGTGATGCAAGCACTTGAAATGATCTTAGGCAACGATTTTGAAGAGTGAAACAATTTGACAATATACTTCTTTTGTGGCCAACCTTGTGAGATGTGTGAACCTTGCTCGAACCCTTTTGAACCTTATCATTTTCTTGAAAGAAACTTCAACAATTGTGATCCCTCTTTATCCATTCACCCATAACTCTCATGAAGTGTGGTTTATTTGAATAGCCAACTTAGGTCAAAAGCCTAAGTTGGGGGGTGTGGTGAAAAGAGAAGGTAAATCAAGAAGTGTGAAAAGTTCCCCTTAAAGCAATGGTTTTGAAAAAGATGAAACCCCTCCATGAAAAAAAAAGAAAAGAAGAAAAGAAAAAGAAAAAACATGAAAAAGTCGTGAAATAAAGTAGTTGAAGTTGCAAAAGAAATGGGGTATCCGGTAGTCCATTTGAAAGTGAATAATGGGGTGAATTATGAGCAAGATCAAAACGTTGAAGAAAAGGAAGAAAGTGATGTTAAGACCACACTTCATGAGGGTAGCAGCCATTGAGCCTAAATGAACGTACATTTACACTCAACCCCGTTACAAGCCTTGAAACACCTTTGTGATCTTGAGTGAGCTGAAGCGGATGTTAATTGGAAAATAAGGGCAAACCTATGGGTGAAGTCATGCATGTGTTCATTTTTGTGAGTGTAAGAGTCGTATGTGATCCCGGAACTATAAATTGTTGAAGAACTTTGTGTGAATAGGGAATCATTTTTGTTGTGAGGGTATTTGAGTACCTTTGTTGAGCTTGAACTTGCATTTGAAACAAGTATTGTGAACTTAAGCATCTTTGATAATGGTGAGTCACAATTTGAATCTTTGAGTGCATAATTGATCATTGCATGAGTAAGTTGAATCTTGTTGTGTGCATTCATGTTAAGTCTTATGCAGCACTATTTGAGACATTCTTTTTGAACTGTTGATCTTGAGTTTTACTTCAGGACAAGCAAAAGTTTAAATTGGGGTATTGATGATTTCGAGATTTGGACTCATTCGGGGCTTTGTTTATATAGATTTAGTGTCCTCAAATTCTTAATTTGTGTCATAAACTGATGTTAAATCCTTGATTTTCAGGTATATGGATTGAGGAACAAAGCTAGGACACTAACAAGAAAAAAGGAACAAAACAAGCTGAAGAAGTGAAGAAAGGCAATCCTGGTGCTCACCAAGAGCACTTGGCGAATCGCCGAGTGGCTAGCTTGACCGCCTAAACTTCCAGTGTGCCAGCCCCGAGGGAGGAAACCAAGTTGCCAACAAAAAAGAGCAGTAGGCGAATTGCCGAACAGTTCGGCGAAGCAAAGATAGATCGCCCAAAGTTACAGAACTCGAGGATGCTAAATGCCAAGGCGAAAAGGAGATGGATGAGGTTAAAGGGCGGCTTGCCGAGTGGTTTGACGAGCCCGACTTACTTCTCTAAATGGACCTTCGTGGCTTATTTTTGGCGACTACAAATTAGATTTTGAATATTTATTTTAGTATGCTAACATAGATTGAATTAGTTTCAGAACATTTTTCTCTGTAGTTTTTCATAGTTTTGAAGAATTTGAGAGAATCAATTTGGAGATTTTGGTAGTGGGTTTCGAATATTCTACAAACTAAAGCATTGTAAAAACTAAATCACTCTTACCCAGTTGATGGATAATCGATTCGGTAATTGTTTTTACCTTTTTATGATGTTTGGCTAAAATCCCAATTCTTGGAGTGTGATCATGTGATTATGGGTTGAATTAGTTTGTGGGTATTGTTAATTACTAGTTTAAATGCTATTTTGAAGTGAGTTTAATAATTAATTGTGGTTTAATTTATGAACTGTAGTTGCAAATGCAGTTCTAATTCTATGTTCTTGGCTTGCTCGAGAGAGATGTTCTAGAACAAAGATTATTGATTAATGATTTGTGGGTCTTGGGTTGAGCTGGGTTTAGATCGAGAGAGTAAATCCTAAGCCCAAGCCTACCCATCTAGCTCGAAAGAGTGGGTGAATTAAGGTGTGGGTTGTTCTTCATTATCATGTTTGTTGATGTTCGAAAGAAATCACCTGATTTGGGATAGTTGTTCAAGAGAAAGCTATCTCCCCTATAGTATAGCCTACTCACTGATATTTAGTTGTTCACTATTAGTTTCATTTTCCCATATATCGTAATTTGCCTATAATCGATCACATACCGAGAATCCTTCTCCCTATTGTTATTTCGATGTTTTTGTGACTGTTGTGTAGTTGATAATTGCAAACTCAAAACCCCCCATCTGACACTCGTGTCACCCCTTTAATTTGATTAATGTCTTTTTTGATAGTTTCTATTTCTATGACTGATTAGACCACATTTGCACTTTCTAATTGAATTTGAAACACGTAACGCTCACTACAAGAAAAACAGCCTCTAAGGAAGGGAAATCTGGTCCCTGAAGATCTAAATCCGGTCCCAAATGCAAATTTGAGACCAGAAAATATTGGTCGCCACCCGTCGCAACCGCCTTCGTCGCTATAGATCTTTCGTGACGGGAACAAAATATTGGTCCTTAAATGGTAGTTGAGACGGGAAAAAATATAGTCGTTAAATCTTTTTAGAGACTACATATCTAGTCTCAAATAGACTTGGGAAATTCTATTTTCAGGTCGTTAAATATTTTTAGCGAACATGAACACCTGGTCTTAGTAATCGTTAGAGACGAGAACAACCTGGTCCATGATTACCTTTTGCGATGATATTGTCATGGTTGTTGAATAGTTTTAGAGATGAGGATGACCTGGTCCTTGAGTATGTTTAGAGACAAGAATGATCTGGTCCTTGATTCGTTATTGAGATGAGAATTATTTCTAGTCGTAGATTATTCTTTAGAGACGAGAAACACTTCTAGTCCTAGATTATTCTTTAGAGACGAGATATTTCTGGTCCTAGATTGGCCATCAATGGTCCTAGATCAATTGGTGTCAAAATAAAAAGATTCTTCAACAAATACTAAATTTCTACTAAAACTTTCGATTCAAAAAGAAGATATAGTGAGACAGAAACAAGTAGATAGAGATTAAGAGTTCGATTAATCAAAAATTGGTCAAAATCCCATGATGTTTGTTTCAATATGTTCTTCAAAAAACTTAGCCAACATCCGAGTTAGACTATGAACTATCGAGTTTTGCATAACATTCGTAGCAAACTAATAACAAGCTTGTACATTTCTTCTAAGCTTGTATCTTGACTTGAAACTTCAACCTTCAAAATCTGCAAGTTCAAAATTTTAAAAAACAATAAATAACTATTGGTATACATATCAAATTTATACAAGAAATAGATAGATTGCTCACCCCAAAAGTTGTTAAAACTTCACCACTTGTTATCTAGAAATATCCACAAAAGCTGCGGAACATAAGAAAAATCAATTAGAAATCATTGAGATGCATTTACCAAGAATTCAAATACTATTTGTGTGCAGAAAATTTAACATATAAAGTAGCTGTCCAAAAATACAGCAGTGCAGAAATTAACAAATTGAGAAAGACACTTATGTGCAGTTGTGCAGAAAATTTTAATTAATGAAGTAAGCATTATGAGCTTCTTTGTTATAGGGATCTCTCAAATAATGTTGGCTTGAAAGAAAGTCTTCCATCATCAGTTGTGCATCTTTTTTTTTTACAAGCTAGAAAAACCAATGATATCTGTATTGTTCACTTGTTGTGCAAGATGTATTGAACTTCTTAGTCACTTGTTCTCAGAGAGAAATCACAGTGAGACCTATGACTAGATGAAGCTCTTTCTAGTTTCAAGTACAATGCTACATCTAATCTTATATAATAAGCAAGCAAAAGATGCAAATTTCAATATATGCCTAATCGATGAAGTAGGCCAGCAACAATAGCCCAAAACAATATATCAACAAAGATGACATAAAGGAGAGTTCCCACATTAAACAAGCATGGCATTCATACCAATCCATTCTAGTGGTAGAAATAGGTACTTCCAGTTCAAAATGTCAACCAGAATGAAGAAAGCAGAGTACACTAACGTGGCTGCTCCTGGGGTTACACAGACATAACTGAAGGTGTATAATTTCTTATTTGAAGGAATAGAATCTGTGAAGTGGAAAATAATTCCTAAAACTAAAAGAGTTATGCCCATGACAATCCAATGCAAAAGTTTGGACGAGTGATCGTTCATATGAATAAGGACATGTCAAAAATGAGCTCCAAGCACCGTAGAGAGAATAACAGAAATTGAGTTCAGATCTAAGTGTGATTTTGGCAACTTTTTTTTCCAACTATGTAAACACATGAACGGCTGTATTTCACAAAAATAGACGAAGAACGAAAGTAGCAGCTTTGGCGAATCTAAAAATCATACCAATTTCACAGCTTCAAAAACCAATATAATACAATTAGGAACTATGGCAAAAAACACTTGTGAAGAATCCCAGACAGCAGTAAACAAACAAGTCAGTTATCTAACATCGAATCTTCTGTCATAATGTCAAGCTACTTAACTATACATACATTCTGAAAAACATATAACAGCCAACCGACATGAGATCAGTTTCTACTTTCTAAGGGCAGTATCTATACTTCTGTTTGACTGATTATTAACTAGTTCTATTTAAGATCATAGACAATGAGAACAAGAAAACTAGTAGAGATGAAGGTGGATTCAAACAATTCTAGGTACTATCTTCTAGCTGGAAAAGATTAGTTACCATCATTTTTTTCTAGAATTAGTCTTAGTATAAAATGACTATATGCAAATCAACTAAAAAAATTAGAAGTCTGGTATCTTGGTGCTTACTTGGTCATTAGAAAAAACTAGAAGTCATTCAGTTGAAACAGGAGATGCTGTAGGTTGGACATGTGATTGTTGAGCAGCAAATAATTCCTTCATTTTCATTATTTCTTTCATTGCATCTTCCAAGGTAGACAAGCGATGGTTCAAGGATTTGTTTTCCTCATTCAAGGATTTATTTTCTTCATTCAAGCATTTGTTATCCTCTCGAGTTGAACGCAACGCAGACAATAATTCAGCCTTCGAAGAAGTTCCACCTTTCAAGTCTGTCGCCTTTACTCCACCCCCAAATCCAAATACATGGCTACGAGTTTGAAGTCCACAACATTTTTCAACAATCTCTATGCTAGGTAGAGATGAATCGGCTTGAACCATTTCTTTGAGTTGAGCCTAAAAATTATATATAAAAAAAATTCTATCAAAACATGTAACAATTTCAAGTAATAAACATATTCAATTTATCATACGCACATGTTTTTCAATTGCTTCAGGTTCAACAAGCTTGTTATCTTTCTTACGCGTCTCAAAGAAAATAGTCGCCAAATCTGGTGGGTTGCCATCTTTCCCGCCCTTTACATCAAAGTCAAACATGTCAAATAACACAAACCTCGTAAATATTTCATTCATAGAATAGTTTTATGCTAGTACCTTTTGATAAATAATCTCTCGAATAGGTTTACTACCAATATGATGAAGCATATTCAACTTAGCTCGATTTGCTGCATTCCTGCTGCTTCTTGCCTAAATAAAAAATTGTCTTAGTTCGTAGCTTTTATTTTGTTTGAAAAGAAAGAAACTAGAAGATTTTCCAAAAGAAACTAATGCAACATATACTCGAGTAGGCCATATACAAGAGTGTTGAGTTCTCTGTCAAGTCCACCTGGAAATCCATCATAATGGGAATTCAGTTATCCTTCAATGTTACTGTTGCAGCAATGCTGTCATTACTACTGTGATCCTCTCATCAATAAGTGATCACAGGAACTGACGGCAAAATTCTCCCAGATATATACAACACTTACTGATACAAACAGAGAAATATATTGAGAATAGCAAAGAATGTTTTCTTTCAAAAGAAGCAACTTCTTAAAATGTCTTCACAACAATACTAATCTTGAGAATAGCATTGACATCATCATGGACTACATATGCCGTGCACATCAGTTAGTAATGGAAGGATATAAATGGATGTTCAATAATCAGAAAGTTACAGTCTGGTCTGCTCCGAACTACTGTTACAGGTCAGTTAAGTCACAGGGTTAGTTTGTAATTTATTCTTCCTTTACTTACTGTCATCTTCCTCTTTTCTTTTGTCAGAGGTATTCCTACTTCTTTCTAGTTTGTCATGTTTGGTGAATGAGGAATATGTTATTAATTTATTAACATGCTATTTTCACTCGCAATGGTTAAATAGAAATTCCACATCCCATCATCCTATATATTTCTTTCATTAGCGAGACATTTATTAACATTACGAAATGCAGTGCACTGAGAAGTGGCAAGGTACAGGGCATAGAAATACTGGAACTATCCAAATAGAATCTGCCTATTATAAAAATGGAACTATTGGAAGAGAACAAAAAACCTCATAACACACTGTACCAAGAATGATAAGTAAGTGGTCAGCTCCAGAGATTGAGGGACTCATGGAGCAGTCTATACCAAGCGGGTGATGCAACAATTCATAGCACGGCAACTATTTTAGTAACATGAATCAAACAACTGGGTAAATTTGGTTCTAAAGAGGTAAATCAAGCAGTAAAAGACTGGAAAATATACTATTTAATCAGTAGGCATACCTGGAAAGTTTTAGAAGCAAAATGTTCCTTTACTAACCATTCCCATTCTTTTTTGTCTACTCCCCTTGGAGTAGTCCTAAGAGATTGATGGATAGGCTTCATGCAAGTGTCCTCTCCATTTGTTCCATAACTCATTCATCCATCCCAAGATATAATCACGATGATCATTTATGTCCACAGCCTCAAATTTATGCTACAATTATTGAAGCATGAGTTAGGTTATTACCAAGGGAAACCTATCAGGAAAGCATCATAAAATGAAAAAGATCTCTTCTTCTAGTAGAATAAGCAGATATTTCAATAGAAAATAAATTTCAGTAGCACATCAAAATTACAGTAGCAGATATCTCCTACATCTACTTTTTTCTTTTTGATCTCTTAGAAAAAACATTCAGTAACAAATGTGATTCACATATACTTGAATCCAGTACCATATGTGAAATGTGAAAATCATTCGACAAACAACTATGTGTTTGAATCACATAAACATTTGTTACCTCAACGACTACTATATGGACAAGAATACGCAGATGTATTAGATAACAATAAAGAATTTGAATCAGGTACAATTTGTTACCACAACGGCTGCCCACATGTGATTCAACTTTTCTTGTTTAATATCATTCCATGATGATACTCCCAAAGGAAAAATATTACGATCACGAACAATTTTTCCCAAATGCCTCGAAAACAGTTTGCTATTTGTTCCAACTGTTCGATTATTGTAAAAGGTCACTGTGAGCTTCTGTCCAATTTCAAGTGCAGCTACTTCTTTGCATATGTTGCTCCATCGAACTCTTTTTACCTTTTTAGGATTAGATGAGCCTACAGTTTCATAGTTTTGTAAAGACTATAGTAATCAAATTCAGTTCTACAATTTAATAACATATGGATTCAAAATTCAATACCTTTTTCAGTTGTTTCAGTGTGTTTTGATCAAGATGGAGGCAATGAAATATTGATTTGCATATCCTCCTCACAAATCAAGGGATTTTTGTTCATTTTTCACATTTCTTGACTAGAAGACATGGTAGAATTCGATCTTGTACTTTGAGAAGACATTGCAGTTTTAGATCTTTTCTCTAATCCCTTTCCTATAACACCTGGACCTGAGAAATGTAATATAACAGTTCATCAAAATAACATTTTTTCTAAAAAAAGAAAACATAACAAATCTGTAAACAAACCTACTTGTTTTAACTTCTTGGGTGTATTGCTTAACTTGATTAGTACATGCAGGAGATGGAATGCTACTTTTCATGTTCTCTTTCTCAAGAGTCAGGGCATTCTTATGCATCGTTTCCATTCCTAGACTAGCAGACATGGTAGAAATTTTTGGTCCGTGTCCTCGAGTCTTCCGTATAGAACATATAGAAAATATATCATGTTATTAATCCTTAAAAAAGTGTTTTGAAACATGAGAAGCTGCAGAATAATGACAAGAACTCATAGAGAAGATTAGGTTCTGAAACAAAAAAAAAAAACAGAGAGTAATAGAGAAGAGAATAGACAATAGGTTAATTCACATGCTAGGGAAGTCCAAGTAGCGAGTTTGTATATAACGATTACTGGTTGAATACAGTTTTTCATTTAACCAAGAAAATAAATATATCTTACTTGTTTCAATTTCTTAGATGTAATGGTTAACAAGATCATTAGATTGAGAAAACAACTTTTTAGTTGGCATACTCCTTTTCTCACCCAAGGATTTAAGTCCTTGTCCTCGTCCTCGTCCCTTTCCAATAGCACCAGGCGCAACAAAAGTATATCTCATAGTACTATTCGTAGTTGAACTGTCCTCACTTTCAGTCTTGATTGGTTTCATCTTGAACTTGCAAAAACATCCAAAAGTAAAAAATATATCATCATCCATTTGATCAACAATCTCAAAGGAATCACGATAAATATACTATAAATATACTAATTTCAATAAAGTGTAACAATAAATATACTAATTCATAATAAATATACTTCACCTCATTAGTTCTTTTTCGTTTCTTTTTTGAAGGACTTCCTAACTTTACAATATCATCATCCATTTGTTCCACAATCTCAAAGGAATCACGAGGTTGAGTCTTCATCACGACTTGCCAACCTTTGTTGGAATTATCATTAGCATGGAACACTTGGGATGCTTGGTTTGCTAAAACAAAGGGCTCATTTGTTTTCAGTAATCTGGCCGGATTAAGACTCACAAAATCATACTCGTCTTTTTTTACTCCTTTTATTTCATCAAACACATCAAACCAATTACATCGAAATAAAACCACTCTTCTATCCATGACAAATTGCAAATCAATCACATTTGTTAAAACTCCATAGTAATCAAGGTTCTCACTATCTTTATCATTCTCACCCACTACGACAACACCACAATTCTGAGTCCTTAACTTTTTATCATAATCTTCTACATGAAATCTATATCCATTAATAACATAACCATTAGAATGCGTGGAATATTTAGTAGGACCGCGTGAAAGTGAGAGGAGATCTTCCATCATACGACTATCATCTCCTTTGTGCAATTGTGTGACCTATAAACAAGATTACGTTGAATAGTTTAGAATGAGTAATACAATATTATAATATCAAATTTGATGTTTATGTATTACTCACCCTATCTTTAAACCATTCAATAAATTGTTTGTTCCATTCTGCATCAGACAAGTGTCGAGCATTCTCATGAGTTTGTGCAAACTCTCTACAAAATTGAAGTAAACCATGAATTTCATATTGAAATGAAATTACCCTGACGGAAATAATAATAATAATAATGAGACGATTTGAAAGAACACTACATACTCGAGATATGGTAAGACTTCATCACAATTCTTTAGTATGTAAATATGTGTTTGTTCTAATTCATCTGCTTCAAGCTCATATGAAGTTTTAGCTCCCAGAGTTTTTCCAGATTGACAAAATATAGATAAGCCTCCATTACATTTTTTTAAACCCCCATCATAATTTCGTTTAGGCTTATTGAACTCTGTGTCAATTCTATGCAGATACCTCGAACATAAGGTCATACATTTAATGGAAATATAACCCTCTGCAATAGAACCTTCATGACATGCCCTATTGCCAATGAAAGATTTCAAAAAATATAACCATTGTTCCACAGGATACATCCACCGATAATGAATTGATCCAGCAATCTTAGCTTCACTAGCTAAATGAACAGGTAAGTGCTCCATGACATCAAAAAATGAAGGAGGGAAGAGCTTTTCTAACTTACAAAGTGTTATTGGAATTTGTGCTTCAATATGTTCCAAGTTATCAATTTTCAACTCCTTTGATCCAAGCACACTAAAAAATATAGATAATTCAATCAGCGGTTCACACACTTCTTTAGACAACATTCCACGAAGTGCAAGAGGGAGCAAATGTTGAAGAAGAACATGACAATGATGACTTTTCAATCTAGATATCTTATGATCTTTTAGATGAAAACCCATCAGGAACCTTTAGATTCTTTAAGAAAAGGCATAATTTGTGCTTATCTTCAGGAGACAATGTGTAGCATGCAGTTGGAACTTCAAATTTCTCCCCATTTTGAATTGGGTGCAATTCCGACCTAATGTTCATTTCTTGCAAGTCTAGCCGAGTTTTAATTGTGTCCTTGGTCTTTCCTTTGACATTCATTATTGTCCCCATGATATTATCACATATATTTTTTTCAATATGCATAACATCCAAATTGTGTCGCAACAAGAGACACTTCCAATATGGAAGTTGAAAAAAGATACTTTTCTTGTTCCAATTATCATTT
>JAJOOR010012179.1:0-21567 GCA_036250505.1 Solanum acaule
TCCCTGGCCTACATTTACAGTACTCAGATTAAACAAATGTGTGGGGCTAAAGCATCGTGCAAGGAAGTAGTCGCTCAAGTTGCCCAACTTTTCTTCAAATTTTTCCCCGAATAGTTTGAACTCAATGTCATCGCAATATAACCAAAAAACATAAACATGATGAACTTACTACTGCAAGAGCAAGACACTAGGAAAATCAAAATCAAATAGATGCGAGTCACCAATAAATAGACAAGCAGCGAACACGTATATGCAGCTACATGCAAACAGTTTATAATCATGTCAAGACGAGTTCCTGTCTATATGGAGTTGAAAGGATCTTAAAATTGCGCACAATTCCAATGCTACTTCTCTATTCTGCACTAAAACCCACAAAAAGAAGCAGAAGTCTATGAAAATAAGGCTTATAGTGTTGAAGATATAGTTAATCAAATAAAAGTGTGTTCTCTTTAATAAGTTAATCTTTTAGATGATATATAATTAATTAAATAAAAGTGTATTCTCTCTAATAACTTAAACTTAAGTTTTAGAGAGATGGTCACACACTTCAGCAATTCAGCATATATGACCAGAATGTAGATATAAGTGATTTGAATAGGTTAGTTTTAAGGCAGGCAGGGAAACCTGCATGTTCTATATCGAAATCTAATAATAGCTCAAAGTTGTCCATGTCAAGTGATGTAACTACCTGGGGTACTTTAGTCATTACACCAATATTGACTAAATTGAGTGCAAACAAGTTAGATTACACAAGTCTTTGGATGAGCATGACCCGACTGATTTTCACATGTCTATCTACCATAACATTTATAAGATCCCAACCGAAAACCTGGCACTCTGTCGCTCTACTTAAATATCAATATCCCATCACAATAATTGAGTATAGTCTACCCAATTCTTGATTGAATTGGAGTGGATTTAACTACAGCTTTTTATCTTTGCAGACAACCAGTTAACCAACCGAGATGATGATTGCAAAAGACCAATTGGTATAAAACACAAAAAAGTAAATATTTCTTGAAGACTAAGAGCAAGTGGAATTGAGAAGAGCACCTTCACTTCCTGATACAGTTTCTTTTCCCATGCCAAGAGTCGCTCCAAGGTGGAACAAAGACTCTTTTGGCCACCTTCATCAATAGAACTAGGTTCAAAACGATACTTGACCGCCAATGGAGGCTTTGAAGACCAGGTGGAGCTTATGGTGCTAAATACTCCACTGGAATGATACACAGTTTCTGCAATGCACAGAAAAAACAATATTAAATCCTAAACATAGAATCGAAAATTTTCAACAAAATTTGCTCAACTGGATCGCAAGGTGAAGATAAGTCGATGTCAATCATCTAAACCTCAAACCTCAAAATAGTTGTAGCAAATGATATGAATCACCTTGATTGGTCAAAATTAGACTAATTTTACCATGAATATCAAGCTACCACAACTCTACTCCTTTATCCAAACCTGGAACTGGCTATGCTAAGCTCACATAAGTGTATTCACATATGCATCACAGAAAACATACAACACCCACTAATTGCTATGTTATGATCAAAAAGCACAGATAAAGCAATAAAAAATCAAAATTTGCAGTCCACAAAAATGAAGATTCCAAAAACAAAAAGACTCACTCTTCAACTGCTTAAAACTCCGGTCAAGCTGAGCTCGACCTGTCTCCAACATCTCAGACACCTGCTCACCAGCAGAAGCAGTCTTATCAAAGTATTCCTTAATGGCAGCAACAATCTCTACTAGATCCTTGTGCCTCACCACTAAACTTCTATCAGATACCATCTCCACTTTTCCATTTCCGTTCCCCCAACTCATCGAAGACGACCCACCGTCCTCCGACATCTTATCAGATTTCTTCACTGAGAAATTCTTTGAATTCACATTAATATTAGAACCTTCCTCATTCTTCACGGAAGCAGTAGACCCGAAATTCGACCGGGATTGCCCATACCCAGATCTTATCTCATCCTTTTCCTCTACTTCTTCTTCTTCTTCATCATCATCAGATGAAGTTGTAGTACTGTAATGATCATGATCTCCCCACTCGCTGCACTGTACCTCTTCTCTCTCAGCTTCACTTTCCCAGTTATTCAAATGGTGAGCTGCATAGGTTTGCTTGTTTTCACCAACCTTTTTCTGATTCCGGACAGACCCATTTGCCAACTTCTCATCGTTAACGCTATCAGTATCGAAAAAGTCAAATTGCTTGTACGATTTCCCATGAAGTGATTGGTCACTAGGATGATGTTGGTGCTGATGCTGATGATGATGTTGAGAGTATTGTGAATGAGATGTGTAGTTTGATGCCTTATCATCCTCATCATCCTCCAGATCAGCTTCCCGAGAAAAATTGTTCTTATTGTGGACGCGTTCGAAGTACTCTGAACTTGGAGGGGAAGGAGGGTAGAAATTTTCCCAGTTCCAAACAGAGGAAGCTTGTGAAGGAGTACTAGAATACGTCGAATTTGCTTTCGCATCGTATGTATAATCCTCATTATATGAATTCAAACTTGACCCAGAAAGAATGTGTGGAAGTTTCAGGGGTTTTTTCTGCTGTACCGGGGGCTGACGCTGATGAGAGGAAACAGAGGAGGCAGAAAGAATATGAGGAAGCTTTGAAGAAGCTATCGTCGGTGACGGCGACGGAAAAAACGGCGGTGGGGGTGGGGGTGGGTGAAGAGAAGGAGAAGGAGATGGGATACGAATAGGGGGTGGGGGTGGAGGGGTTTTGATGGTAGTAGCAGCAGTAGCAGAAAAAGACGTACGGAGGAGAACAGCAGGAGTATGATCAGAAACAGAAAGTGGTTCACCGGCGGCAAAGGTAGATAAAGCAGAACCGGTAACACGAAGTGAACGGCAGTAATCAGAATGAGCTGCTGCTAAGTGATGACGAGCATAAACAGCATCTTTCATCAATCGCCGGCGGTCTTTACACCGCCGGACAGTATCTTCGTTATCTAGCTTCGACGCCGCGCAACCCATCGGTAAATATAAAAAAAAAATCAAGTGGGTCTCCGCCGTTAACAGTGGTTATTGCGGCGGCGCAGTAAGTGGTGTTGCTATGGAGTTAAAGAAGTAGCGACGGCGATGCGCGGAGACGGTGAAGAAGAAGAAAAAATGCCATGGAAGTGTTTCACACACAGTGAGTTAGAGATACTTCACTTTCCTTCTCCACTCAAAAAGTACTTTTAACAATGACTGGATATGACTAATTTTTTTCAACATTTAAAAGTTTATTTTTCTATTTAAATATTAAAATTAAATACTACTACTACTTTATTCTAAATGAAAATGATAATTAAAACCATTTAAGAAGTTAAAATCATTTTGTCAACAATAATATTTTCAATATAGTTTTATTTTATAAAATAAAGAATGTAGGTTCTAGTAAATATATCTAAATTCCTAAATATATTTTTGGTTTTTCCATCCAATATCCTATACCAATAGATCTCAATAAATCCAGATCCGCACATTATAAAGCTTTATTCGCATATACTTGAACATGGGACATAATGTACACACTTAAAAGCATAAATTAATTATTATTTTAGTAAATTGACTTTATTAACTATTTAAAAACCAAAGTTTAACTGGTAATACTCTAATAAATTGAAAAAAATAATTACTTAGTAATAAAGGTAAAATTATAAATAAAATAAAAAATTAGTTCTCTCTTGATTTATTAAAAAAATTAATTATATTTAGAGTATTGAATGAGAATTAAAACAAATGGCGTATATAAAAATTAAGAAATTAATCTTAAAATTAAATGTATTGATTCTCCTACTCTATACAGTCTAGACATCTTATTATATTCTTATACGAAAAGAGTAATATTATTAATGTGTTTTTTTTTATGTTTGGAATGTTTAAGATAATTATTTAATTTTTTCAATAAGAAACGGGGTTTCCAAAATAGAGATGAATTTCCCTGATAGGATTAAAATAATATAGTCTATAATATATAATTATATTTTAATTAAAGTCTGTTTTGTTTTTTTAGAAGAGAAAAGGCTGCTTTTTGTATTTAGCTTGGATAGGTGGCAGCTGGCAGACAACAAGAAAGTAGGGTTCACAACCCCATTAGTGTAGGGTAGTCGAATGCGGAGTCAAAATTTTAATTTTACGACAATTTAAGTTTTATGATGATGATAATAAGTTATTATAATTGAGTTGTATATAACTAGTAAAACTATTCACGGTAATTTAACATCACAAAATTTATAAAATAATACTTAAAACCTATCGATCATTAAAACTAAAACACTATATTATCTTACATATAAACAATAATAATGTAAAGGAAAATGAAAATTATTACATCTTATCATTTATCCTTAATAACATAAGTATAAATTAATTATTGTAAAAATATATACCAGGATCTGTAACATAAGCAATGGTGTCAGTGAGCCACTCAACTGGAACAAAGTACACAAATATTTAATTGTGAAAAAGAAGAAAAAGAGGTTCAAAATTTTTGTTGTTTTAAAATGAGAGGAAATCCCTCTATTTATAGACAATAAAGGGTAGTGTGAACAAATGTTCATTAAAGTCACAATTTTTCATAAGAGTCGCAACTTTTCATGAAAGGGGAAGACTAGTTTTGAAAATAAATAAATTAAAAGGGAATTCTAGTTTGTGGTGGCGCCACGTAAGCGGGCCTATGGTTCTCTTTTATATATATACTAGGTAAATTACCCGTTCTTCGCACGGGATTGAACTATTTTATTAAGCTTACATATGATCATTCGGTAATATTCATATCTTCGATACATTGACTACATTGTTAAGAACATTTTATCTTAAGGCAAAGCGTTCCTCTGAAATCTTAAAGTGCTATATTTTTTAATTTTTGTTTTTGTCATACAAAAATTATGAGTCATAGAGATATTTGAAGTATAAGAAAGAAGTCTATGAAAATCTCCATAGAAATAATTGGTCAGAAGTAATGAAATTTGCTAAATTCCAAAAAGTTATAAAGAACAACATCAGATGTTAAAGAAGAGACCAAAAAGCCTCGAACAACAACACTCCCAAGTAAGGTGGAACATCACGTCCATACAAGAACATAATTAAATAAACTCAAATGGAAGACCTTCAGCTCCTTTCTTATGAACCTCCATCAATCTAGTTTTATTATAGTATGACGTATCATGTATATGTTAAAAATGACCCTAAAATTGTTAGTATCATAAATGTTTTTCCTCATTGTCTTAGAATAGTCATTACTATTGCTTATGTTTCATATCACCGGCCCAACTTATTTGGAATTGAACCATAGTTATTGTTATGGTTAAAGTATGCAAATACAAAGAATTAATACAATTATCAACCAAGCAATAAGTGACATCTGAATGGAACTGTTCACAACTGGATATTCTAAACTAGAATTTTGACACATAACATATTAAAATCTCATAATTTTGTGAGCACTTGAACTCACAAATATCCACAAATAATAATAAAGACAACCTTACTTTCCTAGCAATCAAGAAGAAAAAGGCATGTTGCTTAACATATTTTTCAAAAAGATAGTCTATGGGGTTGTATCCAAGTTTACAGTTCACAATTTAATTGAAATAATCCCAAAGAAAGAGTTGTTACTTCTTTATAAAATAAAACAAAAAACTTTATCGAAATAAAGAATTATCACTACAGTAAAAATGATCTTTAACAACAATTAATAGCTTAATTGTCACTAAATATGTATTTTTAGAGGCAATTGTTACTCTCATAAATGTCCCTAAAGTTTACAGCAACATTGAATCTAATGGCAATTAATTAATGTCGGTAAAGGCTTTAGCACACTTTGTTAATTTGCATATTTATTGCCGATAAAAATTATTTTTGTTATAGTGTATTTTGAACATTTGTTAGTTTCAATAAAACTGGATCTCTTATTATGCCCAAAAAGAAGAGACGAAGAAATATGATAAATTACTTAACTTGCAACAAAAGAAGTGGACTAATTGTGTCTATACTAATATTCTAGGAATAGTGCAATGACATACAAATTGTTTGTACCTAAGAAAAAACAATCAAAATAATATACTAATTGTGGCAAGCAAGAGCGCAATCTGTTTGGTTCTTTTAACAAACATCATCATTGGTTCCATATTAGTTATCACATATTTGTTGTTGTGTGCTATCAAATATAGCACAACCCACAAGCAATTTTCCCAAAAAGTATATAAAAAAAATTGTAGAAAGGGACAAAAGAGAAGATAAATTTTCAATTATCTCCACTGGAATTTTTAACAGTGTTAAAAAAAGTCACCAAAATAGCAAATAGAAATTGCAATAGATACATGAATCACTAATTAAGCTTCATGAAATATGTGGAAGAAAACTTTGAGGAAAGAAACACACTTCATAAGAAGTTTAATTAATGTATTTGAATTTGACTCTCCTATAGAAAAAAAACATAGAAATAATAGTGGCAGAAATAAAAGTTTTGCTTACTAAAGAACCAAATATAATGAATTCAACCATTTCAACAACGTTATGAGTTGTGGAATGAAAGGTGCAAGAGTAGTAATGTCGAATTGCAATCAAAATCAATTTTCTTTATTTATATGAAGAAACCTGTAGAAAGGGACAAAATAAAAGATTAATTTTCAATCATCTTTGCTGAAATTTAAACAGAGTTAAAAAAATAATCACCAAAATAGCAAAAAGAAATTGTCATAATTACATGATCACTATGACTTATAGTAAAGATTTAGCTCCATGAAATAGGAGGAAGAAAACATTGAGGAATGAAACAAACTTTATAAGAAGCTTAATTAATGTATTTGAATTCAACTACCCTACAACGGAAAAAAACCTACAAATAATAGTGGCAAAAAATCCCTCTATTTATAGATAACAAAGGGTAGTGTGAACAAATGCTTATTGTGCCTTATCAGAAAAGTTACAACTCTTCGGAAAGGTCACAATCTTTCATTAAAGTTACAACTTTTCATAGAAGTCGCAACTCTTCATAAAAGTCACAACGTTTCATATAATTCACAACTTTTGATATAAAAGTTGCAACTCTTTATAAAAATAACAATTTTTCATAAAAATTACAACGTTTCATGAAAGGGACGTGTTAGTTTTGGAAATAAATAAATTTAAAGGGAATTCTGGCTTGTGATGGCGCCACGTAGGCGGGCCTAGGGTTCTCTTTTATATATATATATATATAATATGATATGATATATATAATATTTAATAAATTTATTAATATAAATACACTAATTAAATAAAATTTTATCAAATTCAACTAAACGCGTATGCGAATTACTAGCTCTGCTCTTTGAATAGCTAGGTGGGTAGGTTGCTTTGGGATCTTGGAATAGAGGTCACTATTGTTGAATAGAGAATTGTTTTTTTTTTAATTACCTATTTTAGAATGTTTTCTTTTTTGGTAGATTGTTGTCTTAATTCTACTATTATTTCTAATGTCTTTTTTGGTTGATTGTTGTCTTAATTCTATTACTAGTATACATGTAATGATAAAAAAATTGCATTTTGTTTCTTGGGAATCAAATTAAGTACAAATAATTTAGTCATTATGATATTGTTTAAGTTTTAACATAGCAAAAATTATAATAATCTGTTTTCCGTTAATTCTCATTTTAATATTGATTAGAATTCTTCAATTTTATTATTTATCTGATTTTTAGATTGTTAATTTTGAAACTCACACTATTGCATACAAAACTCGTTGGCTCATAACGTGACACAAGATAGTATTCATCTTGTATATTTTTTCTTAAAACACTTTAAATATATGAAATTTCAAAATTACCGTGGATTGATTTCGAGTCATGAAGCTCTTAAGCATAAAATTTATATTTAGGATATAAAGAAGAAAGATTAGTAGATTGAGGACCAAATAAATAATTTAAGGGCAAATGGACATTATATAAATGCTATCATTTCATTAAGACAAATACAAAAGATTAAAACCTAAGGGACATTGATTAATCATGGTGGCAAACAGTAAAAACCAATTATAATGTCCAAGACTATTTGAATTTTTTGACGTTTGTGTTGTGTTTGGTTATATTTTTTTGTAAAATAATTACAATAATATACATGTTTAATAACGAAAGGTGAGATGAAAATTAGATTATATTTTATTTTTCAAATTGAATTTAATTTCTTTACGATCAATCTAAATTAAATAAAAAAATATTTAAATAAAAAAAATAAATTTTTATGATCAAAAGAGTTCTAAAATTCGTATAAAAAATTATTCCAATAAACCAAAATCTTGGGTAATGGATAAACACTACATAGGGCAAGCAAGGAAACTTTTTTTTTTAGAGTAACTTTATTTCTCTTTTTGTAAATAAAAGATATCACAAAGAGCATATTCTCACATTTGGTCAAAAAGATATTTCACATTTTAAGGTTTTAAGGGGAAGTGAGCCATGAAAATTCACAAAAATTTAACATTTTACCTATGCCACATCAAAAAGACCATTCACTAATAAGCAATACGTCAAATTAATTAGCGTAATTTCATTTCAACTTTTATCAAATATAGAAATCATAGTGTAATTCAAAACATTACAACTATATAGATTTGCTAAATATACAAATCAAACCAAACTAAATAAAATGTTTTTTTTCAGTATACGATTTCCCCATATAAAACACACATCCAATTTATTCACTATATAATAGCTCCACCCAATATAAACAAAATTTACTAGATTCAATCAAAAACCTACATGCAAACTATAGCTTCGCCCGTGGTTTTTTTAGAGGTATTAGTTTATGTTTACAAAATTTTTGTTTTATGGCAATTGTGGAAACAGAACTTTTTCTAGATATATTAAGGTAAAAAATTTAAAAGGTAAATCTTCTTCATTACGATTAATTCTTAATCCAAGCTTTATGTTAATGATAAAGTACCCTTTTTTTAAGAAGATTAATGTGAAAAGGAAGAAAAAGAAACAAGAAACGAAAAAGGAAAGAATAAAATAGTGATTCTTGATTTTTGAAAGTGTGAATGTTATTTAAAGAATTTTTTTTAAAAAGGAGCAGTGAAAAGTTCGAAAAAATTGTGTGAGCCAATTCTTTTTTTCTCACATGTTTCTCTTTTTCTTTCTCACTTTTCCTCTTTTTTTCTTATCTTTATTTTTTACAAATTTTTCAGATGCTTTTAATCTTCCTTTTAATTTTTTTTTAAAAAAATTGAGTTATATCACTTGAGCAAAATAATGCAGCTAAAATTTTGAATCTATGGTCAGAAAAGATGATAGTATATGCATATTAGAATTTGAATAAGTTGTTTATATACATCAGTAGATTTTAGACACGTTTTTGTCAAAATTACTATGATAAAACTATAACACCGCTCTACTCAAATGCTATAATACTTCTCATAAACATACTTCAACATGATATAAAAGTAGATAGATATCATAAGCATAGGCGTATCCAAAGGGGGTCACCGAGTTCACGTGAACCCATACTCCCCTCCCGAGATCATATATAGTAGTGTTATATTTTTTAAAAATATTGAAATATAGATGTTGAACCCACACTCGGAGTATCACGTAACGCGATAATGACTGAGTGCTCATCTCTACGTGAGGTTAGAAATTTGAATTTTATATTTATCTTGTTTTATTTTTCTTTCTAAAATTATATAACACTTCTCTAAGTGGTAATTGGTAGCACTTTTGACATTTTAATTAATTTTCTATATATATAGTAAAAACCTATATGTCAAATCGATCAAATTTATATCTTAGACCAACCTTTTTGTAATAATACACCCATCATCTCAAAATCTTAGATACACCTCTGGACTCACTCATAAGTTGAGTTTAATTGCCATCATTATTACTAGGGAATTGTTAATTTTACTTGTACATTATATGACACAAGAGTTGAAGGACCCAAAATGTTAGTCACTATAATAAAATTATGTGTATAGTTGAAAAGAGTCCAAATATAGCAAGGTCAACAAAGTAAGGCTGGTAATGTGTCTCTTTAAACTATGTAATAAGGACCACATTGCTCACTGTTTTTCAAGTACAAATTGATCTTTGTTAAATACTGGACTAACATTATTTTTCTTAAAGGTCCTAAAACTGTTACATAAAGAAGCCTCCAAGGTTTCATGGAGTAAACAAAGAGGTTTCTTAGAGCTGCAACAAAAAATAGTTAAATGTATATGTATTATTCTTAAAAAATGTTTTTTTTAAGACACTTAGCAGCAGGAGGAGGCAGAGGCACATAGAGTATAGATAGTGTGTATAGGGCTGCAATCCATAGAAAATGATGGAACTATAATACTATTCCCTTCCCTTCCTAAAAAGGTGACACAAAGGGGGACCCTTTTTTCTTTGCTCTTTGCTTCAATTTCATTTGTCAGGATTTACATTATTCCAATCTCCACTAGGTGCAACCACTTTTTTCTTGCTTTGGGCCCAGCTCCCTCCCTCTTTTACTTCAATGCACTCTATGGTCATGAGTCATGACTATCGAAAAACTTACTCTCGATATTTACACCAAAGTATTATATCGATGTCAAGAGTTGAACAAGGTAGGGTTAAGGTTGCGTAGACTGCACCCTTTTCAGACTCCACTTGTGAAATTGCATAGAATAAGGAAATGTTTTTTTAGTTTTCCATAGCTATGAATAGTATTTTGAGGTACAAAAGTTGTTGTCATGATGAAGCATTGAGTTATCATATCTACCAATTCGGTGGTACAATAGTCAAATTAAATACAAAAAAAACAAAAGGATGATGCAAATAGATATTAAGAAAGAGAAGAGTATCTAATATATCTAATAGAAAAAAGGAGACAACAACCATGCAAGTGTTTCCCCACCCAACAAGGGCCAAAAACAACACAATTCCCTTCTCATAGGCCCTACCACGTTTTAGCTTTTGCCAGACAGCTAGCAAAAGAGGATCTACCCTTTCATAATCAAACATCAACTCCACCTCAATCCGAAACAAGCTGGATCGGCTATATGAACTCTCAAACTCATTTCAGTCCAACATTATATAAAATAAAAATACAAAATCTCCGGAGAAGATCTTCCCCTTTACGTCGAAACAAATATATGTATAGATGCATTCACACTAAGATCGTCCCTAATACACCTAACTAGGAGCCAGAACTGGTTGAGACCATTTCAGTACCTGAAACCCTTCATATCCTGACAGTTGACAACTGGTAATAAGCTTTCCATTCATATTCTGATGACCTGAGATTGGAAAGAGAGATTTTGTCTAAGATAGGATCCTCTTCTCATGTGGATGTTGCAATGGAGGTATTTGTTGTAGGATATGTTTTAGGAAAACCAAATTCCTTGAACAAGCCCTGAAGTATAAGACCAATTTAAAGATGAAACACAATTAGTCGAATACTCCTGGAAGAGTCTGGAACTAATTACATAGTTTAATGTAGCTGAGATATAAGCATA
Source organism: Solanum acaule (assembly GCA_036250505.1). NCBI lineage: Eukaryota > Viridiplantae > Streptophyta > Magnoliopsida > Solanales > Solanaceae > Solanum > Solanum acaule. Next base: position 11,459 of record JAJOOR010012179.1, read on the forward strand.
CCATAGCATCATTGATTGCATATGTAACACAATAGTGCTCCTGCAATTGGGTTTTAAATTATTTAAAAAAAAAAACAAATGAAAAGGAGCATTATACAAGATAAATAAGGTATGCATTTTTTTATCAGTATAAAATGAAGCATTTTCCCCGAGCATATAAGTATGCACTTTTTTATCAGTATAAAATAAAGTAGCATTTTCCCCATCTATTTTAGTCTTTCAAATACTCCCTCAAGTCCTTTCTTACTTAACCTACTACCTTTTTTGTCGATACCAATTTACTTCACCTCTTCTCATAGATCACAGATGCTAAAATTTTGCCAGATCCTAGAGTCCAAACTACCACAACACTACTTTATATAGTTGTAGCTTTAATATAACATGTTTTCAACAAACAATACCAGTTCTCGAAAACTTAAGCAGTTCTCTGAATTACTCCGACATAATGAAATATTCCACTTTGTTCTGTTCTTTTTTTTGAAACTGAAGAGAAGTTTTCACTTTGTTCTGTTTTTATTTTTTAATCTCCAATTAGTCGAACAAGGTCTACATGATGAAAGGAGTATCAAATTTTGTACTCTCATTCCCAAATTCTCCTGATATAATCCAACTATTTATAGGTTTCCAAGTTACATAATGCACATATATTGCTGTGACAGATTAAGAACATTTAATCAGTCAAAGTCACTTCACCAAAAGGCAGGTCAGCAAATGACATAAAAGGCAGTAAACCCATCTCGGATTTCTTTGTTTTCATTGGTAAAAGGAACTTTCAGATACTACATCACTTAACTTTGTTATGGAATAACGTAATACAGAAAGGTTGTCTTAAGAATAAAGGAGAATATAGATGTAGGCAAATAAAAAATTAAAAAACAAAAGAAAGAGCAGCATCTTGATCCTTGAAAACATAAGGTCAAGAAAAGGCAAGCCTTGGGAAAGGGCCAATCTAAATAAAGCAGCCTGCATTTTGCATCATGGCGTCTACATTATCTAGGGTTATAGATCGTAAATACAATATGAGGCCAAATGCCAGATATACTGGTCAGAAACTTGCAATACAAAAAAACAACAAAGCTGGAACAAAGTGCTCAACTTTCATGGTGGTATAGAATGCAAGCACACTGAAATATATTTTGCAGTCAAAAGCAGAAGAGTAATAGAAACTTACCTGCATCATATACCACTCTTCAAATTCATCAAATATTTCCAATCTTTCAATCCTGTCCAGAAAATTACATGCAAATATTTGAGGACTGCAACATTTTTTTATTTTTTTTTGTGTGTATGTTTGGGGGGGATAAGCACAAAGTAGATAAAGTGAAGGTGCACACAGGAAAAAGAGGAATCAGCCTTTATCCTGGGAAAAGGATATATCAGAATCTAAAAAAGGTAAAAATATATTTCATGAAACCCAAAGTAGCTTTTATAAAATAGAAAGTTTTTCAAGATATGAAAGCTTCTATTTTGTTTCGTAGGGAAAAAAGCATATTTTGTTTGTTGTAAAGATACAAAAAAATAACAGACAATCATATATGAGACCAAAACATTAGCATCGGATCAGCCTAAAAATATTTGATGTTCTCTTAAATGTGTTTCTCTTATATATTCTTAAAATTGTGATCTGTTTTTCTACGACAAGGTAATCACTTTTTACCAGCGCAGAATTATGAAGGACAAAGTGGACAGTACAAATATAAGGAGTTATATCCCTCTACCAAAAGTCTAGGTGAATTTTATCAAATCATTTGCCACAATATTTACAAATTCAAACCTACACCAAAATGCAAGAGATCCCATGATACTAATATTTGAACTCCAACTTTTGAGTAGGACTATGAACTCTTAAAAACATCTTAAATTCTATCCCTCTGCAATGTCCCAATGGATGGTGTACCAAACCTTGTTATTTCGTCCTTCTATTTAGACCACCTGAGGTCTACAAGAGAGTGAGTGAATCATGAGAAAAGCTAGAGAGATAGGCAAATAGCGACCCAGGATATGAAGATGCCACGTGCACCATTACCTTTAGTGTACAATGTCACACGCCATATGTAGAGTCAGAGTAGGGATATGTATTTGGTCATTTTGTTCCATTTTAGGTTCATTCAGTTAAGTTTTTTTTGCTTGAATTTGGGTTAAATTGGTTTGGTTTATATAGTTTTTGATTCCTCCTAGATAGATAAACTGACCGTCCAACAGTAATGAGTTAAATTTGATATTTTAGTTGGATTTCGTTCATTACAATAGGTGTACTATTGTACATTCACAAGCTAATTGTCACATATGCGGAGAGGCGAGTAAGAGCTTGTTTGGATTTACTTATTTGAAGTGCTTGTTAGCCAAAATAGTTTTTAAGCACAATTGGGGTGTTTGGGTAAATTAAAGAAGTGCTTATAAGCACTTGACTTTAAGCTAAAATTAAAAAATAAGAATTCTAACTTATGGCTTTTGGCTTATAAGTCAAAAATAAAAGTCAATCCAAATAGGCTCTAAGACTGAGAAGTGAAGAATGTCACACTAAGAAAGTTAGATTTAGCCACATAGTGCTTGAATTAAATTCGAGTTTGTGGGTAATTAGGAGGATACAAAAGGGTTAAGAGCGCAAGGGAAAATATAATCTCTTGCAAAATAAAATAAAAACTGACACATTGGAGCAACGATAAAATTGTCTCCACGTGACTTATGCCTCACGGGTTCGAGCGGTGCAGTCAGCCATTGATGTTTGCGTTAGTGTAGACTGTTTACATTACACCCCCTCAGGATGTGGCCCTTCCCCGGACTCTGCGTGAATGTTGGACGCTTCGTGCACTGGACTGCTCTTTTTAACACATTGACCGAATAAACAGGAACGAAAAAGAGATTAAAAGGGAAGGACTATATTAGAGCAAGGTTGAACAAGAAAAACAATAAGAGTAAATATAAACCGAAAAAGAAAAGTTTTTGAATTATAAGTTTCTAAAATCTGAAGTTTTGTTGGGCTTGTTATGAAGTTAGACTTTGGCAATTTTCCAGATTAGCTTCGGTTTTCCATATTAATAGACAATTGTGTGATAAAAGAAATGATTTTGGGTGGTTTTGAAACCAAAAACTATTGTATTCCAGAGGTGAAAAAGTAATGATTCACTCCCAAAGAGATTAAATCATTGGGGCTCATTGGAGGAAATTCCAAAGCGCCTTTGGAGGCTCCTTGATTCAGTGCACATGCCTAACTCTTCTGATTGGAGGTGCCACTTTGGCTAAATAAATGTGTTACAGATTCCTATACATACTTAAATGCAACTAAGCAGGCGGGTGCCAGCGAACACTTAGCTAATTAGGTGTCTCGGCCTCTGGAGTCTGGAGATAGGCAACACAAGTACTACTGTGAAATACACAAGAACGGGAATGGAGACCAGAACCATTGTATGATTAGAGCTCAAGCATAAAGCTATAGAACTTAATAAGAAGTATTGATGACAGGTTGCATTAAAAAGTAGCAACTAAAAGTTTTAGGAATGTCCAAAAGTCTTGGACCTTGAAGAACCGTAATGGTGGAATGAGGAGGTGCGAAGAGTTGTTAAAACAAAAAGTGAGAAGTATAGGAAGTTACCGAAAGCAGAAGATGGTGAAACCTTTGAAGAGTACAAGAAATCTCAGAGAGGCTAAAAAGGCAGTTTGCAAAGCCTACAGTAAAGAGTTCGATGACTTGTATCAAAATTTAGGGACACGTGAGGAAGAGAAAGAAACGTATAAATAGCAAAAAAATGAGAGACTTAAAAGTAGAAATAAACCAGATTAAGCGTCTTAAAAGATGACTGCCAACAAGTACCCTAAGGGAGTGCTCTAGCATTCGAGAGACAGAGATAACCTTGGGAACCAAGGTTGACACATAGCAGTACAATGAGTTCTTTTCATCTACCTAGGTCTTGTTGGACAGATTTATCGAGTACTTGTGATGGTGGAAGGTATAAACTACCCAGTCAACAAGTTAAGCCAAAGGGTAGTTGCCAACAAGTTTTTAGATGATAGGGAGATCAAAGAGAGAGGAGATGCATTTTTGATCATTTTTTTTCAACTTAAATCATGAGAATAACTTAGCAGATCTTAATAAATCACTAATTGATAATATAGAAGATGAGTTTCCATGCATGTTATTTGCAAATGATATTGTATTAATTGACGAAACTGCACAAGAGTCAATCAAAGGCTAGAATTATGAAATGCACTCTAGAGAGTAACAGTTTTTGTACAAGTAGAAGCAAGACAAAATATATGCACAATAAATTGAGCCCCAAGAAGAATGAAGTTAAAGTCAGATAATATGGAACGATGGTGTCTCATATATAGACTCAGTATTTTCCAGAAAAGCGATATGATAGATGAAAATTTAATATATAAAAAGAGTGCTATAAGAGTATGTTGCGATAGGAAGATATCTATCCAGTTGAAAAATAACTTCTATAAAACAACTGCGAGACTAAAAGACAACCAGCCTGTACATATAGATTGGTCAAGTGCCCAAGCATGTTACCTAGAGCCTAACGCATGCAACAAATTAAAACATTTACGGTGACGCTAGCATGTGAGGGCCTTTTTATAATTTGTTTCTTATTTTATTTTACTTGGTTGATTTTTAGTGGGTGAGAGAGACAGGAGCAAAACAAGACTTGTAAACCTCTGGGGCTCTGACTGAAACATGGACATTTTGGCAGCTTAATATGGCCATTAAAGACAGCAATCTACTCTAGAATGTAGTTCATGATCATCATCTTCAGATGAATCATATCATTCCCATGTTTACATATATCAATCTACAAGAGCAATGAAAGCTAATACTAACCTCCGTCTTTCTTGAGCTTCAATAAAATCACTATAAACCTGTAGCATGTCCCAAGCAACTGCTTTCTGCAACCAATCAATAGCAAACCATTAGTTATGAATTCATGTGTGCTTAACATAGCAAATAAATTAACTAGAGCTGAACCACTGTTAAGTATTCAACGACTGTACAGTTCAAATTATCAATAACTGGAAATAGGGAGTGAAAACTTGAGCCTACAACTAATGCAAGTTCAGAAGGAACCAATGCATGCTCTTTTGCTTGAGGAGAGAGTGGATCAGCCTATAGTTTATTTGCAATGCCACTGTAAATGATTCACTATCTCCCCATTTTCTTTGCAAAAGAAGCACCAGCTGCACAGATTAAAACCCCTTCTTTGCAGATTTTCCTGTGACAGTCTGACAGACATGCTTCATGCGTTGCAATCCAACCAAAGCTAGCAATTTTGCTTGGGGCCCCAGTCTTCTGAATAATTTTCCAGGGCTACACACCTCTATTCTCTTCCAGATCATTCTTTACAAATTGCAATTAAATTAATATAATTCTCTTCTCAGCTTTAAGACCTTCAGCGAAAAAAGGCCAGCTTCAGCTGAAAAGTATATAATCTACCATCCCTGATTACGGAATATGAGGTGACAAGGCAAATGGTTGGAAATACAGTAGGTCTGTATAAAAACTAAAATAAACATCCTACACTTGGAAATGAAGGAACAGGTTATAGGACTAATACAAGCTCTTAACAAGGTTATAGACCTAATACAAGCTCTTAACATATATGTGTGTGTGCTGAGAAAAGGGTATGGTGATTTAATATCTAAGGATTAAGAAGCAGTTTTGCAAATTGGAAATACCTGCCATCCTTGATCAAGAAAAAGATTTTCTTTCTCTTGTAAAGTTGGTGTAGCATATATTCCTAATAGTCCGCAACCTCGGCTCTGAAAAGGGAAGAAAGACATTATAATTCTGTTCCACAGACACATCAAAGAAAAAAATCATTTCAAGGATTGAACTTATAAAAACTAGTCAGTGCAGGAAAGCAGAGATCATGCAACATACATTAGATTTTTATAAATTGTCTAAACCCAGATCACACGCTTCCATCAGACTTTGGAACTTCCAGAGAAGACTTTTTTTTTTTTAATAACTGTGTTGGTTGGGCCAGCTTGTGTGCACCTCGACTAATTCCATGGGATACCTCCCACCTATAACAGGTACTTGGTAACTCTGACCACTAAGGCTTAGACATGGGAAGAAATCACCTAGTGTTTCCGTCTCCGCTGGGATTTGGACCTGAGACCTCATGGTTCTCCTTCCAGAAGGTAATTGAATCAGTATTTATCAAGTTTCATGTATTTTTCTTTGAGTGAAGGGTAGGACAAGTAGAGGCAAGAAAAACTTGATGCTAGATAAGGTGATGAACCCATACATTGCACAGAAGATTTACGGAGCTTAATTACTTAGCGCAGATATCACAATTTCACAAGTTATCCTTGATGGAACTTCAAGTGGAATGCTTTATCTTTCAATACCTACCCCTCAATTGGATTACTATACAACACATGAATTTCATGAATAAATTCATGCTTCCATAGGAAAAAAAAAATTATGCTATCATTGGTAATCGCATCTGAATCTCTCCTGACTAATAAAATTGAACACACGCAACTCTGCTCCAACTAATAGCTTTAATATTTCAGAAAAGAAGATCCCTTAGCTAGGAGGTTGTGAAGGACACGGACTAGGGTGGAAGTTTAGTACGTAGTATAGCATTGTCTTGCTTATCTTTCATACCAGTAGCCAGTAGTCATAGTATTTCCTTCTATCGCAAAGCTAAAATAAACGATATATGTCTCCCATAGACACCATTTTTATTAGAGGTTATAATAATTTTAACAATTAATATAGGTCATCAATGAACATAGTTAGTCCTTTTCTTACTTCCTTAGAATATAAACTTTTAGCAACTCAATAGTATGACGCATACTTGGTTCCCTTTTATATAAACATAGATAGAAATGGTGGAAAGAACTTATACATGACACAATTTATTAAAGTGCAGGACCTTAACAGCCACGTTGTATTAACTAAACTATGCATATGTGAGTTTTGGAAAGCATATCCATTCCTGAGTCAAGATAAAGAAAGAGAGTTGTGGTAGGTTCACTGCCTGCATAAGAAAATCTAACTATGATGAATCCTATAGATGCTAAATTTTTCAAAACGTGCCCACCTGAATAGTGAAATGGATACAAGTCTTCATATTACCTACCCGACTAATTTGGGATTTAAATTTTGAGTGTAGTTGATAAACTGATTAATAGGAAGTTGTATTAACTACATAGCAGGGAAGAAGAAAAACCAGAGAAAGGGAACAAGTATTCAGAAAACGCCCAGGCCTGTCATGAAAAACATAATAAAACATCTGCAGAGCTACCTTTTATGGTTAGTTTAACGAAATTTTGGTATACTGAGAATTTTAGTAGAGCAAGACTAAAATCATCCAATTACAGTCAGCAGAAATATCAATTATCTTTTAAAGGAGGGGAAACTGGACTCTGTAACAAAGAAGCTCCTTATTCATATAAGGGCACCCATGAGGGACAGTCCACAATGATATATCTTCTTTGACTTTGTATCTCTCCAACAAGACATTGGTTTTAAAGCAACAGAAACTCTTTCAACTTTTGAAGGACTCGCTTTACAGGCACCAAGTTGTCCTTGTTCTAGTCAACATCTATGTCACTTGAAATTACTCACCATAATGTAACTGCTGGTGCTTTAAACATGGGAAGATAAAGGGCTACATAAACACGCTAATTCATGAAAGCATCTTACACCGTTACAAGACAAAGATATGTGTTATCCCTAAAATTTATGCTCAATCATCAAAAAGATAATCAGCAAAAATACCTCCAAATTCCGAATCATTTGCTGACCGAAAGCATCATCTGGGTGGATCTGTCAATAAGCCACATAATAAGCAAGCAAGTCATTACAATACATCAGCAAGGTATCCACAGTACATTGGGACAGGATAGCATTAGAACTCAAGTTAAAAGGATGAAGGGAGGGATCAAGCCTATAAAAGAATACAAGAGTTAACTTAATAGCATCCACAACCTGCTCATACAAGAAAAATATTGACGTGGAAAAGGTTCTTGAAGCCCATCCAACAATAGCACGGCTTGAATCAGGATCCAAATATATAAGAACGCATTCTGCAATTATAAATGTTGGCAAACTGATGATAACATCAGCATGTGCAGTTAACCCTAATCAGGTAAGAACTTGGACATGTATAAATGATCAATCTTTCCAGAACATGGGAAACAGAAAAGAGAACAAGATAGTCCTAAATTTGCAAAGAGGAGAAATAAAAGAAGACAATGAAAGTAGTAGTGTAGACAGCAAACACCTAACAGTCAATTAATCAAGTAAAAAAGCAACCACAAAAAGTTTGTTGCCAGTCCTATATCTGATATGCTTTCAATTGTCCAATACATGCTATTAACTACTACATTCCAACTCAATTTTGGAAAGTTGGACTAATATCAGCATTATTGTATATTGGATGTTGAAATTAGTTAATTGCAAGTTAATTAGTGTAGTATTAAATTCCTATGTGTTTTGCTATATTTAAATTTTCTGTAATTGTGCGTTTTAGTTCAAATAAGTGTGCACTTCACTCTGTTTTTACTTCAAGCTCCATGGACTTTACTGCTTTTATGCATTTTTTACTTTTAAAAACACTGATCACTAGACTGATACATTTACATGGATCAAATTCACCATAATAATACATACCATTATAAGAGAGGTTAAGTTAGAGGTAGTTATTCATGACTCTCTAAGCTTGACAAAGACCTAATATAAGATCGCCTATGCTGCATTTCTGGAGATTAATGACAAAATTGTTTAAGAAAAAATAATAGGGAAGCAATGACATACCTTGGGTCTAAATTTGCTTGGGCTATAATATCATTCAAATTTTCTATGTTGCGCAAATCTACAGGCAGCAATTTGTAATGATCACTATGGACTTCCCCCTTTTCTGCATGAAAGCATGAGATAAGTTAGTTGTGCTAGATATTAGTTTATTCTAGCTTTTGCAGAGAAGAAATGTCCAAGAAATTGCACTAAGCATTTAAAATCAGAGTCCAAGCCTCATTTGTTTGCACTTAATAAAGGTATTAATCTTAATCATTCAGATTTCAGTCATTAAGTCTGTTTTCCCCCAAGGCCTAGCTCAAGTGGCAAAAGGTGGAGGATTTGTGGCTTAGGTCGCAAGTTCAAGCCCCACACCATGCAAAGCGAAGCCCGGTATTTAAGTGGAGAAGGGTAGAGGGGCAGGCCCATTATCCACCGAGTTTAGAAGCCTGTGATTGGTCCAAAGGGCGGGTCACAGACGGATTTCTCGGCAAAAAAAAAAAAAAAAAGATTTCAAGGTTAGAATCTTAATCATTAAGTGTGTTTGTTTGCCTCATTCCTGAAGATATGACTAAACAATTTAATATTTCACTGTTGTCATTCATGCTTATAATTATCAGTCCATAATTTATATTTATATTATTTTTTCGAACATTTGGGAAAATAGATGGATGGGAGAAGTTCATAAGGAGGCAATGGGGAGCAGTGGGGGGATTGCAATTTTGTGGGATAAAAGGGTATGGAAGGGGGAACTGGTGGAGATTGGCAGGCAAAGCTTAACTGGGAAATTCACAGGAGTAAGTGAAGACTTCAGTTGGCACATAACTGCAGTATATGCTGATTGTAGTAGAGAGATCAGAAAGGTGCTGTGGGAGGAATTGACAGCCATCAGAGGAAGGTTTGTAGGACCATGGATAGTTTGTGGAGATTTTAATGTTACTAGATACCCATCAGAGAGAACAAACTGCCGCAGACTTAGTGGTGCTATGACAGATTTTTCCTCCTGTATTGAGGAGCTGGAGTTGATTGATCCTCCTTTATTTGGAGGATCTTATACTTGGAGAAGAGGGGACAATCATACGAGTGCTTCAAGAATTGATAGATTTCTTCATTGTGCACAATGGGGGGAAAGCTTCATTCACATCAAACAAAATGTCCTACCAAAAATAACATCTGATCATAATCCTATTATGCTAACATGTGGTGGTTGGGAATGGAAAAAATCTTATTTTAAATTTGAATCTTGGTGGTTGGAGGTAGAAGGATTCAAAGACAAGGTAAAGGAATGGTGGGATTCTTTCAACATTGAGGGGAGAGCAGGATATATATTAGCTGAGAAAATGAAATTGTTAAAGGTAAA
>JAJOOR010012180.1:0-32395 GCA_036250505.1 Solanum acaule
TCATTTTGAAATGGTTTGCCCTTAGTCCCTATTTCCCGTTAATTAATGTTGAATGTACGTCCGCGACCGATGAAGTGTGATGACAAGTTTGAGAGGCTTGTTTGGGGTTCCTTCGGGTTCCTCATTCGCCATGTCACGTCTAGGCCCTAGGCTTGGGTCGTGACAATGCCCTTCAAGGATTTTGATTTTATTATCGGGATGGATTGGCTTTATAAATATCATGCAGTGGTAGATTGTAGGTCAAATCATGTGACCTTTAAAGATCCTACATTTTCATACATCATTGTACAAAGTGAAAGATCATTGATATCTAAATTTGTTTCTGCGAACTTGGCAAGAAAGCTGATGCGTCAAGGTTGTAGGGCATACCTTGCTCACATAGTTGATACACAGTTGAAGAGCCCTTGTATCAAGGACATACTTGCTGTATGCGATTTTCCAGAAATCTTCCCAGAATACCTTCCTGGATTGCTCCCGGAAAGAGAGGTTGAATTTCCAATCGAGCTTATTTCTGGATCTACCCCTATTTCTATCACTCCTTATAGAATGGCTCTGGCAGAATTAAGAGAATTGAAATCTCAATTGCAAGAACTTCTTGAGAAAGGATTTATTTGACTTAGTGTTTCTCCTTGGGGAGCCCCTGTTTTATTCATAAAAAAGAAAGATGGCACTCTTAGGCTTTGTATTGACTATAGACAATTGAACAAAATAACAATCAAGAATAGATATCCACTACCAATGATCGATGACTTGTTTGACCAACTGAAGGGTGCTAAAGTATTCTCAAAGATTGATTTAAGGTCTGGATATCACCAACTGCGTGTTAGAGAGAATGATGTTCCTAAAACTGCTCTTAGAACTCGGTATGGTCATTATAAATTTTTGGTGATGCCATTCGGATTGACAAATGCTCCTGCGGTATTCATGGATCTAATGAATTGAGTATTCAAGCCTTATCTTGATCAGTTTGTGGTTGTTTTTATAGATGATATTTAATATTTTCCAAAAGTAGTGAAGATCATGATAAACACCTCCGGATTATTTTGTAAATTTTGAAGGAGAAAGAACTTTATGCTAAACTTTCCAAGTGTGAATTCTGGCTTGATGAAGTGACGTTTTTGGGACATGTTGTATCAGCTGAAGGCGTGAAGGTAGATCCTAGTAAGATACAAGCAGTTGTTGAATGGAGACCTCCCAAAAGTTCAACCGAGGTAAGAAGTTTCTTAGGCTTAGCAGGATACTACAGAAGATTTGTGAAAGGCTTTTCCATGATCGCCTCTCCTTTGACTAAGCTCTTGCAGAAGGAAGTAAAGTTTATTTGGGATGACAAATGCCAAGAGAGCTTTGAAACTCTCAAATCCTTGTTGACTCAAGCGCCTATACTTACTCTACCAATCGAAGGGAAATAGTAGTAGTATACAGTGATGCTTCTCACAATGGTCTAGGATGCGTTTTGATGCAAGAAGGGAAGGTTATTTCTTATGCCTCTCGAAAATTAAAATCGCATGAATTGAATTATCCTACTCATGATCTTGAACTTGTTGCTGTAGTGTTTGCTTTAAAAATATGGCGGCATTATTTGTATGGAGAGAAATGTCATATTTTCACTGATCACAAAGCTTAAAGTACTTGGGTACTCAGAAGGAGCTAAACCTTTGACAACGTAGATGGCTTGAACTCATCAAGGATTATGACTGCACGATTGATTATCATCTAGGTAAAGTCAATATGGTTGCAGATGCCCTAAGTCGAAAATCTTTCGCAAGCATTTCCTTGAGTCATTTACCCTTGCTTCTTGAGTTAAGAGCCATGAATGTTTGTTTTACACTTGATTCAAATGGTTCAGTTATTGCTAATTTGCAAGTAAAGCCAATACTACTTGAACAGGTGAAGGAAGCACAAAAGTTTGATGAGAAACTTGTAAAATTGACCAGAGAAGTTGAAAATGGGGGAAAACTTGATTTTACATTAACAGAGGATGGTGTCTTATTTTATCAGAACAGGTTATGCGTCCCTAATGATGACAAATTGAGGAGAAAAATACTCAATGAAGCACATACTTCACCATATGCAATGTATCCTAGAGGTACAAAGATGTACCAGACCATCAAAGAACATAATTGGTGGAATGGTATGAAGAGAGACATTGCGGAGTTCATTTCTAAATGTTTGGTTTGTCAACAAGTAAAGGCAGAACATCAGGTCCAGTTGGTTTACTACAACCCTTGTCGATGCCGGAATGGAAATGAGAGAGAATAACTATGGACTTTTTTTTTGGACTTCCTCACACCCAAAGAAATCATGATGCAATATGGGTGATTGTAGACAGGCTAACCAAGAGTGCTCACTTCTTAGCAATCAAGATGGATTACTCACTTGAGCGTTTAGCCGAATTGTACATTAATGAAATTGTAAGACTAATGGGATCCCTGTGTCTATTGTATCTGACCGAGACCCAAGGTTTACATCTAGATTTGGGGTAGCTTGCAGGAAGCTTTGGGTACTAAGCTGAAATTTAGTACTTCGTTCCATCCTCAAACAAATGGCCAGTCGAAAAGAGTGATACAAATTTTGGAGGATATGCTTCGAGCTTGCATTATGGAGTTTGAGGGTAGTTGGGACAAACACTTGGCTTTGATAGAATTTGCTTACAATAACAGTTACCAATCGAGTATTGGAATGCCTCCCTATGAAGCCTTGTACGGAAGGAAATGTCGGACCCCTCTTTGTTGGAGTGAAGTTGGTGACAAAAAGCTTGTTGGTCCTGAAATTGTGCAACAAACAGAGGACAAGGTAAAAATTATCAAGGATCGTCTAAAGATTTCTTCGGATAGACAAAAGTCGTACGCTGATCTTCAAAGGCGTGACATTGAATATCAAGTTGGAGATAAAGTATTCTTAAAGGTGTCACCATGGAAAAAGATTATGAGATTTGGCCAAAAAGGAAAGCTTAGTCCCCGATTTATTGGACCTTATGAGATACTTGAAAGGGTTGGACCAGTTGCATATAAATTAGCTTTGCCACCGGAGTTAGAGAAGATCCACAATGTCTTTCATGTTTCTATGCTTAGAAGATATCGTTCTGATCCATCGCATGTTCTTCCAGTTGAATCTATTGAGGTTAATCCTGACTTGACGTATAATGAAGAATGTATCCAAATTGAAGCTCGAGAAGTAAAGCAACTTAGAAACAAGAGAATCCCCTTAGTGAAGGTACTTCGGAGGAACCATTCTGGAAAAGAAGCTAGCTGGGAAAGAGAAGAAGATATGAAGACCCAATATCCGCAATTATTCCGGGACTAGAGTAAGGTAAATTTCGAGACGAAATTTCTTTAAGAGGGAGAGAGTTGTAACACCCCTAAATAATAACCAAGAGTCGCATGTCGATTTACCATTGCTTAATTACTACAATATGTTTTACTCTCATTTTGGGAACTTGAAGTTTTGTGATAATTGAAAAAATGCTTAACATAAATTGTGATCGTAATTTAAGGTATTGTATTGGGGTATTTTCGTAATATTCTAATTAGAATTATGTATAACTTTAAAAGGAGATGAGGGATATATGTATATATATAGGTGTATATGTACGCATTTTGCGTAGCACACAACTATTTGGGCAGCCACCTTTTGGAGACAGCTGTGCATTGTGATAAACATCACTTTTGAGACTATATTTTGACACCTCTTCTAGTCAAAGTTGTCTCACCTAAAGTATTAAAACCTTAGAACATTATCTAACAAGTTGTTCTTCAAAATCACAAGAGAGAAACTTGGCCCTTTTGGCTGGAATTCGAGACACACTTCTTTTTGGTAAGTGGTAAAATCTATTTTGGAGCTGGGTAGTGTTTTGTATTTAAAGCATAACTTGAGCTATAAAACTTCTTTTACAGTGAATAAATATGATCTGGAAATCTAATTCGTAGACCTACAAATCGTATGTTTATGTAAAGCTCTGATTTAACTGTTATGGATTCGAAATATGGGACGCAACATAGGATAAGTTATGTCCAGATTTCGAAATTAAAAATCCTGTATGGACAGCTGTTAGTGTTTGAATATATCTTTTTATACAAAATACATTTTGCGGTGATTCTTGTTTGTTTGCAACCCTAAGAGATGTATATACATCTTTCATGAAGGTTATAATGTATAGTTTTGCCGTTTTCCTTTTCAAATCTAAGTTGCGACATGAGGTACTAGGCTTGCCGGAATTACTGTTTTGGGAGCATAGTCGTATTTGTACAGGCTAAGCTTACTTGTGATGATAATCCTGTTTTACATCAACATTATTGGGCTGCTAGGAATTAAAAAAGTTATTTAATTGTATTTTTAAGGTTGTATATACTCGTGAACAAGTTTAGGACCTTGAAACGTTGGTTGGTCTACGGTCTGAACTCGCAAAGTTGTGTTGGACTGTTTCTTTGCTAAAGCACTGAGGTTTGTGTATAAACTTGTACTTGAACTCTTTTAACTGCTGGTATATCTGAAAGTTGATCTTGGTACGTTGGTTACCTCTTGTCACTTTGCATTGTCGTGTTGGTATCCTTTAAGACGTTAAAGACGTTTGTGTAACTCGCCCACTTGTATGGATTATTTGATCACTTGGCACTCTTGTTGGGACCTTGTCCTTCTTGTGGCTGTGACTTTGTCACTATTGGCATGCCTCTTGATTCGGATCATTTGTCAGTTGACTCTAGATTTTTAGTCCGTCTTAAGAATGGAAGTTGTCCATTTTAAGTACGAACTAGAAAGCCATTTTTAATATGGTTCTTGGTTCTCTTGATTATTGGGCTTTGACCCTTCTTGATACAGGGCGTCGACCCTTCTTGATACCTGCTTGTGCTTGGTGTGACGACATGATGTATATATTGGGCGCGCCTTGTTATTGAATCTCTTGGAAATTGGTGCTATGAGCGTTCTGACATTTGGATCTTTAAATATCAAACTTGATACTCTTTATATATTGTTTACTTGATTTATTTATTATGTTTGAGTATGCTTCCCATGACTTGAGAAAGTTAACTTGGTGAATCTGATGGCTCCGAACCTATAGTTTTGCACCACTAAGCTATATGCTAAGCGATAGTTGTTTCTATCGTAGGAAATGATCGAGTGGATGCATGAAGCTGGCCATTGGAGATGGAAATTTTGAGAGCCTTACGGAAGATCGCATTTGCATATAGACATCTATATTTTGTATAAACCTTGGGACTTGTACATGATCTATTTGTTGTATATTTACATGAAATTTTGAGGACTAATTTGATCATGTCACCATGGGTTGTAATATAAGTATGGCTCTATGTTTTGTTCTTTTGGGGTGTGTAAGCCCAAGTCTTGTAATATATTAAATTTACCACTAATTTTGAATGATTGTGTGAAGCATGAACGACCTAGTTTGGATATTCGGAAGTTGATAATATTTTTTTTATATCATTTTTACTAGTGTGAGGACAATATATATGCATAAAAATCTCGTGAGTTATTGGCTTATATTATTTCAGAAGGGTCGCTACATATATATGTATATATATACGGGCCCCTCTTCTTTCTTATTACTGTTTCTGCTTAGTTTCATGTTTAGCGTACTTATCGCTTGTAGTGGGATTTTGACTTGCCAATTAAGGATTTATCGTAGGTGTCGTTATGACTCGATTTCATGTCGTGACATTTTCTTGGAAACAACGTAGCTCCACATGGCATAGGATGTCATATTAAACTAAACACATCATCCACCACATAAAATTTCCTTGCAATTAGAGGACAATTACAAAAAAACCAAACTTTTGTTTGGGTTTTAATTTAAGAAAACAATCACATTTTACTTTTTCAAATCATTGAAAAACACAAGAAAGTAGAGCCAACATCTCTTCCTCATTTCAATTTCAATTGTAGAATGTTGGATCAGGAACCAACTAATCTATATATTCAACTTTGGTTAGACAAACGTCGCAACCATAATTTCTCTTCCTTATTTTTTCTTTTTTTAACCAGTATAGTACAATTTTGGATTTCCAAATAATTGTCAGTTTCTTCTTCAAACCACAAATATCATTTTTTGATTGTTGAAATATATATATTAGAATACAAATTTATACGAAGAAGAAGTTTTGATAATATGAACAATTGACATAGAATTGAAGGCCTGAAACACATGCAAAACGCTTTCCTAAAATTGATATTTTTTCCGTTTTCTCTGTGAGATTGCTATGGGATTGCACGCAAATAATTTTAGTGGATATGGTAAGCTTATGAAAATCTGCACCAAGTATATAATAAAGAAATCCAATTAGGAAAATAAAAACTTGAACTTGATATTTTTGGAGAAGAAAAGAGTTCTTTGAAGAATGTTGTAAAGAAAGATACTTTGCTAAAAGATATGTTGGAATCTACATAAGTTGGATTTAAATAGAACTAGTGGTAACCAAAGAATGAAAGGAAAACTAGAGAAAACTTGTCTCACTGTTCAAAACTTAATAATAGACTCATATATTATGATATCAGATAGATGATAGATAGATAGCTCAATGTTCAAAAATGTATTTATAGTCGCCAAAAATGTGCTGCAAAGAGTCACTCGGCGAAGTAAGTCAGGCTCACCAAACCATTCGGCAATCCGCCCTTTGGTCATTTCCATCTCCCTTCTGCTTTGGGTGATCCAACACTGCATCGCGGAACCACTCGGCGATCCGCCGACTGCTCCTTTCTCTTGCCAACTTGGTTCTTTCCTTCGAGGCTTGGCACACTGGAACTTTAGGTGGTCAAGTAGCCATTCAGAGACTCCCTAAGTGGACTTGGTGATCAATAGGCATGCTTTTCTACATTCTTTTAGCCCGCTTTGTTCCTTTTTGCAAATTAGTGTCCTTGCTTTGTTCCTCAATCGATATACCTGGAAATCAAGGATTTTACATCAGTTATTGGCACAAAATAAGCATTTGAGGACACTAAATCTATATAAATAAAGCCCTAAATGAGTCCACATCTCGGACTCATCAACACCCCCAACTTAAACTTTTGTTTGTCCTCATGTAAAACTCAAGTTCAACAGTTCAAAAAGGATGTCTCAAACAGTGCTACAAAAGACTCAATCATGAATGCACACAACAAGACTCAACTTACTTATGCAAGGATCAATTGTGCACTCAAAGATTCAAGTTGTGACTCACAATTACCAAAGATGCTGAAGTTCACAATACTTGCTTTAAATGCAAGTTTAAGCTCAACAAAGGTACTCAAATACCCTCACACAAAGATGATTCCATATTCACACACAATTGTTCAACACTTTATAGCTCCGGAATCACATACAACTCTCACACTCATAAAGATGAACACATGCATGACTTCACTCATATGTTTGCCCTTATTTTCCAATCAACAATCGCTTTAGCTTATCTTAGATCAAAAAGGTCTTTTCAAGGCTTGGAACGGGTCTGTGTAAACGTATGGTCATTCAGGCTCAGTGGCTGCTATCCTAATGAAATATGGTGTGAACATCACTTTCTTTCATTCTTTTCAACATTTTCACTCATGCTCAAAATTCACCCCATTATTCACTTCTTATGAAATACCGGACACCCCATTTCTTTTGCAATTTTCACAATTTTTTTTATTCTTTTTCTTTTTCATTCTTCTTTTCTTTCTTTTTTCTTGTATGGAGGGGTTCCATATTTTTCACAACCATGGATCAAGGGGGACTTCTTTGCACTTCTTGATTTACCTTCTTCTTTCACCACACCCCCAACTTAGGCTTTTGGCATAAGTTGGCTACTCAAACAAACCACACTTCATGAGGATTATGGGTGAATGGATAAATAGGGGTTACAATTGCATCAAGTTTCTTCCAAGAAAAGGATAAGGCTCAAAAAGGGAGTTCAAACAAGGTTCACACACTCACAAGGTTGGCCACAAAAGAGGTATATTGTCAAATTGTTTCATTCTTCAAAATTGTTGCCTAAGATCATTTCAAGAGCTTGCATCACTTAGTCAACCGGACCAACGGTGTAAATTCTAGGTGTCATCACACAATGTTCATGGTAAACTTATCACATTAGGCATTGGCACCAATATCAAACAAGACTCCACACTTTCGCTAGTGTGCAATGTTCATCACAAGAGACTCATTCAATAATTGATTAGTCACAACGAGATGCAAAAAGTTCACATATTATCTATGCAACTTCATTTGGCCTCATCGTAGCAGCACATTCATTTTTATTCGATTAAGAGCACGATTCAAGTCATCGGTATTGATCATAACCGATACTTAAATTTGCACAAGAACAACCATAATCAAACACAACAAAGGGTGGCAAATTTTTTTCCAGAAGGGTCAAAAACCATTTGCATTTAAAATAAGGAGCCCTAAGCTCAAGCATTCACAAAATAGAAATCAACAACACAAACACCAAAACCCAATATATACAAAAAAGTAATCACAAGAGGTAGGTATGGAAATACCTCACCCCAACACAAATAAAAATAGTTGTCCTCAAATGCAACAAAATAGTAACAACAAATTAATAGAAATGACAGAGAGGGAGGTAAAGAAAAAGTCCTGTCTACACAGTCGCTCCATCTTTCGGGGTATCAGTGCCCGATGCAACACTCTGATCTTGGGCATCAGTGCCCGGGGTATCAGTAACACTAGATCCAACCATGGTGGTGTCTGCCAATGAAATTTGCACATCTGAATCTATTATCACCTCCTCAACCTCTGTCAATCCCTCATAGGTAGCCTTCTCATCAACGCCAAGCTGCCCCTTATGAGTCTCAGCCTCGGACTCTGCAGCGCCATCTCCTCAACTCGAATTGCATCTCCGATGGTAGCCAAAGGCATATCTATATCTGCTGGCATGTCGAGGATCTCCACAGTCCCAAAAATCATGGATGTGGACTTCAACTGGTCCACATCCTTCCTCAGCTCAGCAATTGCGGCCTTTAGAGCCGTCACCTCCTTAGTGGCCCCTTGACCTTGCTCACACACCGCTATTTGTGTCGATAGAGCATTAATAGATGCACTGAGGGGTGTCACAGAAGCAGTCAGAGCCCTCTTAATCATCCCAGGAATGGTGGCCTCAAGCCCGGAGGCACGTCTATCAGCAGAGTGGTCTAGATGCCCCATCCATAGTATCGTAGCCTGGGTGAGTGGAGGTCGGGAAGTAGTAGGAGTAGACCTAGGAGGTAGGGGAGCAATAGAGGAACTAGGAGTCACAGAAGGAACAACACTAGATATACCTAAAGGCCAGGGTCAGAGTAGGCAATATCTCTACAGGTAGTGTCTCAGTATCAACAACCGAGGAGGTGTCCACCGGAGCTGCCTTCTTCTTCTCTGCCTCATCCTTCAAGTACTCCACCTTTATGCGCCGAATATCGGTAGAAGATGTGGGAATCACTTCCACATCCTTCTTCTCATCTCGAGGCACCCGAGCCCATCAGCACAACTCAGTGATCAATACCGAAAAATGAAGAGAGGTTTAGCGCTGCTTGGACATCATGGCCATCTCCTGTTCAATTATCATACCCAAATTTATGCGCTTTCGTGCAATGATCGATCCAAGACAAGCCGCCTTTGTATGGTGGAGGATGGACTCATTCTGGGATGGCATGATAGTGCTGTTGATAAAGCCAAACCAGTACCTCACTGCTACATTGAGGTCCTTCTTCTCTATCGGAGCTCCTGCCTCCAACACCTAGGAGTACCATCAGATATGAGAGGAGCTAACCAACTTTTCATATTCTCCAAGGACTTAGTCTTGATCCTGTACTGGTAGTCGTCTGCAATGTTGTCGGTGCTTTCCAACACAACATTTATGTTAGTACTGTCACACAACACCTTCTTTCCCCTAACAACTACATAATCAACCGGCTGGAATTTAGTGGCCTGCTTCTTTCTTTGTGGTACTAGCGCTCTATAGGCAGTGTAAAATTCCCGGACCCAGTTTGGAATGTAAGGGCCACGGGGTCTAGTGAATTTTTGGAACTTGTAGGACCTCAAGCAGCTAATAATCTTAGGGTGTCTATCTATTACTCCATCAGTAAACATCCTCTTCTCCTCGATGATGGTCCTCAATCCCTCAGTCTTCAGTCTATTCATAGACCGAGGAGAAGGTCCCTGTGAAGGTGGTGCTGGGACCACAGCCTGATCTGGGACATGAGGAGAAGTAGTGGCCTGGGGAGTCCTGATCCTAGACGGATCATTCAACCTCTTGGAACATAGCTCAACTCTTTGGGTTGACAATAGCTCATCATCCTCAGGCTCAGAAGTGGTAGCCCGAGGATCCTGGTGCTCACCCTCACTCTGAGAAGTGGTGAGGTGAGTGGCATAAATCCCGTCACTGTCTGAGCCGACCTCCGGTGATGCAGGAGCAGGTGCCTTGCCTTTCCCTTTACCTTTCCCACCAGTGGTAGGAAGTTTTGTCGCCCGTGTCCGGGATGCAGCTGCATCCTCATTTATAGTGATTCCCTTTGCCTTCTTACGGGGTAGCATGTCTCTACCTGCCACTTTTGGTCTAGTCATATCTGCACAACACACCAAAAAGAGTTAGAATCATTCAAGAAAAGTTCAGAAAAATAGGTTGCAGACAGACTCGCCAAACCTATAGGCGAGGCACCGACTCACTTTGGTGAGCTAGATTGGGCTCGCCGAAAGGATTGACTCAATAATTTTCCAGAAAAATGGCCTATCGGCGATGGGAAGGCCCACTTGGTGAATCACCGACATCATTTGGCGAGCACAGATTAGCCTACCGAAAATTATAGTGCATTTTAGGGGTTAGGGGAGCAGAAAGGGCGATAAAAGAAGACATTCGGTGAGTCACCGTGTGCACTCGGCGAACTCCAGCTTCTTGCCGAAAGCTACAGAATCCAAACTCAACAATAGCATGAAATTAGAGGTGATAAAGGGGGACTCGGTGAACCGCCGAGTGGTTTGTTAAGCTTGACCCAGCTCGCCAAACTGCCCAACGTGCCATTTTCAATTCCAACTTCCAAAATCAATCCCGCATCCCCCAAAAATGAAATCAAAACATGCACTTATTCAATTTAATCTAGACCCATAAGACCGAGGTACTCAAACTTTCCCCGATTTGGCCAAAATTGGCCATTTGACGACTTAAGCCCTTAAGAATGACGTCGAACGCTCCATCATTGGGCAAAACATGTCATTTAGCACAAATATGGGTTACTCAGACTTCACCTAACTAGACCCAACAACAATTAAGCACAACTCAAAAATTTAGATCAATTTTAAAGCGCGAAATTTGGGAAATCCACAATTAGGCATTTTAGGCATGATATCGAATTTAAAACATGCAAACAAGCATACTTATACGAATTCAGAGAAGCCCAACACACGTCATTAAGAACAATAAAATTGCAAATGAGTATAACCGCTAAATACGAGTTTGGGGTTCGGAAAACCAACCTTTAATGTTGAATATGAGAATTTGTAAAGCTAGGTGGCAAAGTATCCAACTCCGTACAAAGATTTAATGACTAGAAAGCAGTAAAAAATGCAAAAATATCGAAAACTATAGTGTGGGTGTGATTGTATGAAGTTAAAAAGTGAGGGAATATGAAAAAGTTTGCACTTTTAAACCTTTGGCCTTTTAAAACCGTTCAGTTTGCGTTCTTTCGGTGATATTAGTCGACCTTGCCGAACCACTCTGTGAGACGCCGAGTGGTTACTTACCACGCCGAGTTTTACAGGACCTCCAATCAACGTAGGGGCCCAAACGGTAGACAAAGTCGGGATCGCTGACCTATTCGGCGACACGCTGAGTTGTCCATAGTCTCACCGAATTTTACAGACTCCAACCTGATGATTTCTTGTGTCCAACGGCGGTCCAAGTCAGGCGCGCTGACCTCATCGGTGAGTCACCGACTGGACATTTTTCACACTAATCTGCACATTTCAAACACATTCCCCTTTTTTACTTGCACAATCAACACACGATTATTCCAAAAACAAAAAGAAAACAAATAAAAACTTGGGTTGCCTCCCAAGCAGTACCTTAGTTAACGTCGTGGCACGACGCAAGTCCTCACTCAAAATTCATTCTTGGGGTTTGCCATAGTATCACTAGGCAACCCCATTGCTGTCTGGGGTTTAAATGAGATGAAATTTGACCCATTTGGGTCTCCAACTGCTTGATAGAGACGGAATGTGAAGTAACCGTCTGGTTAAGGGTCGATACATCTTCCTTCATCTCTTTAAAAATCTTATCAGACCCCTCAACCTTATTGAGAATACGAGAGAGCATATCTTCAGACTGGCCACCCTCAGAAACATTGGGCTTTTGATACTCGTGGGGAGGAACATACCTATCCTTCTCCCCATCTCTTTCCTTCCAAGTGGGGTTAGGATCCCTCCACTCTCTATCACGATCTCTCCAGCCTTCATCCTTGTTCCAACCTTGGTTACCACCCTACCTTAGGTAGTTAGCACGATAACCTCCACCTTGGTTGGCTAGGAAGTTCACTTCTTCGTTGTACGATGCTTCAAACTTGGCCTCATCGGGGTTTACACACCCGACATCCACAACATTCACACTTGTAGCACCAGCTCCCATGACATTCTTGGCTAAAATGTCAAGTTGGGTCATCATTTTTGCCATGTTCTGGTCCCTCTCTTGGTATTTCTCAAGCTTCTTCTTTGTCAATTTAATAGTGAGAGGGGAGACCTGATCTTCGTGGGTGTACCAAGCCTGATTAATTTTGGTCATACCATCCAAAAGATGGGCTGCTATAATGTAAGGTTGTTGCATCAAACCTCCCGAAGAAAGTTGGTCAGCTACGCCCTTGTTCACCGAATCAAGGCTTTGGTAAAAATAATGCAGCAAGACGTTGTCGGGCAAACCATGAGTTCGACATTGCAACACCAACTTCTTAGATCTTAGCCAAGTCTTATGAATTGGCTCACCCTTCAAACGCTTGAAGCTTTGGATGCTTTCCCGAAGTGTAATCATCTTCGAAAGAGGGAAAACTCGCACTTGAAATGTGGTGACAAGCTCTTCCCATGAAGTGATGGAGTCTCTTGGCAATTCAGCCAACCACTTATATGTTTCTCCCATTAAAGGAAATGGGAACAACCTCAACCAAACCGACTCTTGGGATATGTTCTTGAAGGAGAATGGCCCGCAAACATCAACAAAGTTTTTTATATGCTCATGGGGATCCTCATGAGCCAACCCACCAAACAACCCATTCAATTGCAAGAGCTGCAACATGGTACTTGTAATGTGGAACACAACGTCCCCTTCAGCCGGAGTCAAGCGAATGGCACCAATTCCACCCATTAGATGAGGGTCATTAACAATCAGCTCATTGACATCGTTGATGTTGCCAATGTCATCTTGGTGGCCCACTTGGCTACCATTACTTCCGTTGACACACATTTCCTCTATTTTAAACAACAACACACAAACCAAAACTGAAAGTAAGTGGATTCAACTATGACTAAAAAGAACAAAATTCAACTTCACCAAAGGAATCTCAAACAACACCACTCCCCGGCAGCGGCACCATTTTGATTAATGACGTTTCAAAGACACTTCATCCATTTCTAAGCGTCAACGATCGTTAATCAGTAAATAACCCAACTAAATGAGTTGTGGTCGAATCCCACTGGGAGCGTACGTGTTTAAGATTCAATTGAGAAGTACAAATATGATCAAATTAGTCATAGAAATAGAAATTATCGAATAAAGACATTATTCAAATCAGGGGTGACACGAATGTTAAATGGGGGGTTTTGGTTTGAAATTATCACCTACAAACAATGGTAATCAATACGAAATAACAATAATGAGACGGGTTCTTGGGATGTGATTCGATTATAGGCTAATATAGACAAATGGGTAATTGCAACTATTAGAAAATAGCTAAATATTAGTGAGTACGCTAGACTATAGAGGAGGTAAAATTTCTCTCAAACAATTTACCTTGAATCAAGTCGAGTTCTCTCGAACATCAACAAGCATGCAAAATAAAAACAACCCACACCTTAGTCCATTCACTCTCTCGAGTTGAATGTGTGGAAAAGGGTTTAGGATTCACTCTCTCGAGCTGAATGTGTGGAAAAGGGTTTAGGATTCTCTCTCTTGAGATTTACCCATGACAACCCAATACCTACAGACCATCAATCGATAATCTTAGTTTTAAAACCTCTCTCTCTCGCAAGCCAAAAACACAAGGGTAGAACTGCAATTCTTAAATTAAACCACAATTAATGATTGGACTCACTTCCAAATAGCATTTAAACTAACAATTAGCAATATCCATAAACTAAATCAGCCCATAATCACATAATCACACCCCAAGACATGGGGTTTTAGCTAGACATCATAAAAAGATAAAAATCGTTACCAAATTGAGTTTCCATCAACTGGGTAAGATTGATTTCGTCTTTACAATGGTCCAATTCGAAGAATCTCAAAGACCCACTTCCAATTTCTCAAAAGTGAAAAACTTCAATTCTTCAAAGCTAAGGAAAACTAGAGAAAACTTGTCTCACTGTTCAAAACATAATAGCAGACTCAAATATTATGATATCAGATAGATGATAGATAGATATCTCAATGTTCAAAAACGTATTTATAGTCAACAAAAATATCTTGCGAAGAGTTACTCGGCGAAGTAAGTCGGGCTCGCCGAACCACTTGGTGATCCACCGTTTGGTCATTTCCATCGCCCTTCTGCCTTGGCCTTCAAGATCCTCAACTTTGGGCGATCCAATACTGCATCACGGAACCACTCGGCGATCCGCCGACTGCTTCTTCATCTCGCCAACTTGATTCTTTCTTTCAGGGCAGGCACAATGGAACTTTAGGCGATCAAGTTGCCATTCGGCGACTCGCCAAGTGGACTTGGAGATCACCATGCATGCTTTTCTTCATTCTTTCAGCTCACTTCGTTCCTTTTTGCAAATTAGTGTCCTTGCTTTGTTCCTCAATCCATATACCTGGAAATCAAGTGTTTTACATAAGTTATTGGTAAAAAATAAGCATTTGAGGACACTAAATCTATATAAATAAATCCCTAAATGAGTCCAAATCTCGGACTCATCAGGGGCTGCAGAGTTCAAAGTTGTCGAATAAGCAAGAATCTATCACTTTACCAGTATAGAGATAGTGTTGAATACCCAAATAAACCAAAAAATTATTTTATGCATAGACACAAATGGTGATACAGTGTGGAGGGTTTTGACACTGGTAATGAACATATGAAGTTTATCGCTGATATTAAATGAAGAAATGTATTTGTGACATAGAAAAGCAGGTTGTAGTTCATGTTATAAATGAACATGATTAACAACATGTGACAGTAAACTCGCAAAAACTTTATTGCAAATAGAGATACATCAAAACCAAAACTAAAACAGTAGATCTTGTAGATGTTTAATGTTGTTTACAATGTCAATTAGCGTTACGATGTGGATGTAAGCAGTTATACAATGTATACTATTTTATTGGGTGATACATGTCTGGGAAATGATCAGAGCAGAAGTAAGAAATTATAAGTTGAACTTTAATATAAGAAAAATAGTATGAGATATATTGTCAAACTAGTTTTTTTCCTTTTGTTCTCAAAGTTATCCTGCCGACTTCAAACGTTTGTTAGTTGAAGAAATTATAGGTCCTCTTTTTATCAGTAATTTGTAATATAGTGAATATATGGTTTTAATAGACATGTAACTAAAACATAATCTGTAAGTTATTTTTTAAAAGAGATGTAATAAAGTCACAGTTATATTAGTATTAGTAAGGTGGTATACACATTGTGAAAGATAATAAATTTCTAGTATTAAATTAATAATAATGGGAACCTTTTTGAGGAAGAGTCGGAGGTTCTCGTGTGATATGAGCAACTTGTTTTGAAAAAAATAGTGACAGTAGTAGGAAATGGGCCAACAATTGAAACAACATAAGCTTTTCTACAGGTGGTAAAATAGAAAAACACATTGTGAATAAGTGATAAAGAAATGACATTTCAATTTTACGAGTAACTTCATACAGATCTGAACCTTATATTAGTTACAAAAAAACTACTTAGAAATGGTGAAGCAACACTTACAATTCAGTAACCACTCTATAACTACCCTGTGTGGAACATTTAACATCCGACCATGGAGGTAAATCACCATCTCCACAAGGATCAAAACTTTTACTACAATCATATTCCAGAAATTCAAATTAGTCATTGTAAAAATATACATTCAGGTACGATGACAACTCCTTGATTTTTTCATGAATGCAATCAATGGCCTTAAACTGTTTAAATCCTTCTAATGAAAATATTAACAGAGAGAGAGAGTGTGGTTATAATTGGAACTCTACAAACATTTCCAACAACACTAAAGAGTAGAGAACAAAGCTATTAAACTTGTGGTCATGGGCTCAAGCCTTGCAATGAACATTCTAATTTAATGAAAAGCATAAAAATATTCATGACTGAATATACTTACTTATACTAACTCTGAAAAAAGCTTCATTAGCCTGCAAACTCAGTAAGAAGAAGCAGTACTGAGTAATCAGGAAAATGAAATTCAACATTAGTTATATAGGGCATATGAAGAACCTATTGAATAACTTATATAATAAGTCAATATCCATATAAGTTAAGATTTTCTACCGACCTTGTGTAGAAGCTGCATAAATGTTGGCACATCTTAGTCGTTTGGGAAGATACTTCTTCAAACATTATTATCACTGAATGATAATGCAGTTGAAAGATATGTAGCAAGGTAGTTCTTTTAATTACGTAAATAGCACCAATATGTTTATAGCCAAGCTTTTTGAATGATCTCATTGTACACTACATTATAAGTTGACTGATCATCATCATTATCTGCAGTAGGTGGGTGAATCAATATTTTTATACAGTTTGAAATTTTTTCTCTTGATAAAGCAACATATAATTGACCATCAGAAAAAATTGGTTCACATAAATAAATATCAACATAATCTAATGTTTGTCTTTGTGCTTTATTTATAGTCATTGCAAAACACAAGAGAAAAAGATGATCAAAAGGAGCATTGGGCGTGTCGCCGACACTCGACTTATACTGCCGAATGATCTTAGAGGCCGAATTTTGAGAAAGTATAAATGGATTTTTAAGAAAAGATCAGTGCATCCTATCATTGTGAAAACTCATAGTTTGAACGAAAACATTGTCCTTGCTTAGTTTTTGAAGTTATTTTTGAATTGGGTTTTGGAACTAAAGCTACATTAAATCATTGTAAGGATTTAGAGATTAATGTATTAGGTACCGATTTCTTACTTTTTATGATGTGTAGCTAAATCCCCTATTGTTGGGGTGTGTGATTATGTGACTAATTGTCTAATTTAGCTTATGGGTGTTAGAAATTACTGATTTTATTGTTGTTTTGAAGTGGGTTTGATTTATAGCTGTTGATATGAATTGGAATGATGATTTTAATTCTAATTTAGTATTTTATGCTTGCTTGAGAGAGAGGTGTAAAGTCAAGGTTATTAATTAGCATTTGTAGTTAATGGGGTGTTGTGGGTTCAGCTCGAGAGAGTGAATTCTATACCCGATTCTACCTATCTAGCTCGAGAGAGTAGATAAAGTGAGGTATTGGGTTGTTTATAGTGTTAAGCTTGTCGAGGTTCGAGAGAAATTGTTTGAACTGTAATAGTTGTTCGAGAGAAAGCTATTGCATTTAAAGTCTAGCCTACCCACTAAGATTTAGCAAAATCTAGTAATTACCGATCACCCATTTAGCAAAATTAATAATTATTCGGTCACATCCCCAAGTATCCCTTAATTACTTGATTACACCTCGTTGTTCGTAATTATCTTAGTTGTTAGTTGGCATACCTATTTCCCCCTTTTGTCATTTGTGTCAACCCTTTTACTTACCTAATTGAATTCGACAATTTTTATTCCTATAATAGATTAGACCACGTTTATAACTTCATAACTGAGTTCAAACTTGTACCGCTCCCTGTGGGTTCGATCCCAACTCATTTGTTGGGTTTATACTAGATTACGACCGTCTACACCTAGTATTGGATGAGGTGTAGTTGAGCGTTAATAAAAAAAATGGCTCCGCTTCCGGGGAGTGGTGTTTAGAGTTCTATTATTGAAGTTTGAATTGTGATCTTTTTATGTTGTAGTTGAATCGACTTACCTAGTGGTGTGAGTTGTTTATGATCAGGTTACCAAACGAGTGCAACTGGAAGCACCGTGAACCAAAATGGTCACCAAGATGATGTTGGTGATTTGAATCATGCCAATGAAGCTCAATTGGGGAGCATGGGTGCTATTCGCTTACCTCCGGTTGTGGGTCATGCCACATTCCATGTGAAAAACACAATGCTACAACTCTTGCAAGCTAAAGGTGTATTTGGAGGGATGGATTATGGGAACCCCATGACCACATTAAGAAATTTGTAGATATATGTAGTCCATTTTCACTCAAGAATATTTCACAAGAATCAGTTTGGCTGTGGTTGTTCCCTTTCTCTTTGATTGGGGAAGTAACCAAGTGGCTAGCAGGTCTACCAAGGGACTCCATTGCATCATGGGAAGATCTTACTGAGGCATTTTATATAAGATTCTTTCCACCCTCAAAAATGGTGAAATTGCGTGACAATCTCCAAAACTTCAAGCAAGTAGAAGGGGAACCGATTCATAAAACTTGGCGGAGATTTCAAAAGTTGCTACTACAGTGTCCTACTCATGGGCTTCTGGGTAATGTGATACTTAAATACTTTTACCGAAGTTTAGACTCAGTGAACAAAGGGGTAGCTGACCAGCCGGCTCGAAGGGGAATAATGTTACAACCATTTGAGGTAGCCTCGTCCTTTCTTGATTTAATGACAAAGATCAATCGGGAGTAGTACACTCAAGAGGATCAAGTATCTCCCTTAAACTTTAGGATGACAAAGGAGCAGCTTGACAAGGAGAAAGAGCGGGATGAGAATATTAGCAAAATGATGTACCAAATGGAGTTGTTGAATAAACAAGTGTTAGAAAGCATTGGTGAACACAAAGATGTAAAAAAAGTATTTAAACTTGAGGAGGGTTCTCACCTGGTTTATTTAAAGTCGGGTGGGAATAAAGGTTTGAACTCACATAATGAAGAAGAGTGGAGATGATACAATCATGTTTGGACGGATAAAAATGGCCCTTAGAGGAGAGAAGAAGAGCACCACACGCAATCAAGGGACAGTTCAAGATCTAAGGGTAGTTCAAGTAACCTACGAGTGGATGAACAGTTGTCGCGTATCCTAGATAAGTTTGAAGGATCTGATGACATGCTTAAGGAGATGAAAGCGGATTTCTCATCATTGAATAATAGGGTAAATTCTCATGCGGATGCAATCAAGCAACTTGAAGGTCAAATAAGCCATCTTTAAGCACAATTGAAACCCAAGATAATTGAAGGAAGTGAAGATGAGTGTGTAACCAGTTCGAGGGTTGATAATGAGAAAGAGTTGGCGGTGGTGACTCGAAGTGGGAAGGTAGCAGTCGGTAATGTGAGGTTTAATGATGGGACAAATGCCTATGAAAAAAGAAGACACATCGTTGAGGAAGAGAGGTCTGTTCAAGCACTGGAAAATGATATGCTCAAAGATGAGGAAGAGAGTTCAAAACAAAATCCCACCGAAGAGTTACAAAAAGCCAAAAAAAGGGTTACATCATCTCTAAAGTTAGTGCAACCTCTTCCTAAAATAAATCCCCCATTCCCTCAACGTCTCAAAAAGAAAAACGATGATGAAAAGTTCAAGAAATTCCTCTCAGTGTTCAAGACACTTTCTATAAACCTGTCACGACCCGAGCCTACACCCTGGACGTGGTCGGCACTTGAGAACCATTACTGGTCCCCAAGCAAACCCTCATCCTAGCTGACTACAAGTGGAAGACTAATTCAAGCATACAAAGCTTAAAAACTGAATAAAATTCATTGAACTCTATTACAAATCTTTAACTCAAATGAATAACTCTGAAAAAAATAATATATTCAACTCGCCATAAAATAGGCAACTTAAGTCTTTTAAACATTTACCAAAATAAATGAACAGACTTCTGAAACTCTACAGTCTATCTATGAAGCCTCTAACTGACAAAGATGGAAGTGGAGACAAGACCCATGACATCCTAACAACTGATATAACTGAAAGTACAAGTGGAACCCTCCGAAAGCAAGGAGGCTCACTATAGATAACTCGAACTCCATGTGGTATTAATGAAGCTGCATCATGAAACGATGCAGGCCAAATGGCTCAGTGCATGGAATTTACGAGCATGTAAGGGGAATTCTAAAGCATAACATAGGCTTGAAATGGTGAAAAAGAAACATACTTACCTTTTCTCAACTCAACTCAACTCAACTCAACTCAACTCAAAGAAACAAGGTTCAACTCAACTCAAGGAATACTCAAGGATATTCAAAACTACTCAAACTTACTCAACTCAGAAGTATTCAAGGATAGATGGAAAGCTTTTAAAACAATAGATAACAATTCAATGCATTGAAGAACACAACAACAACTCAATTTGTATATAATAACATATAATATAACTCTGTGGGAGTTTCTCCCATATTACTACCTTGTTTTGTTGTGCCAAAAGGAACTAATCTAACCGACAACCATTACTATGAGCTATGTGATGATACAACGTCTCGCCCATGCTGACAGAATTGTCCTATGAATTTTTGGGATATAGAACGCCTCAACTAAGTGGATCCACTTGTCTATGCTAAAAAAACATTAAGGAATCATCTAAAAAGTATGACCCTTTATACCCACGTTGGCTACATGGTTTATGGAAACTTGAGATATTTGAACTCGTCCCCATATCGGTTCTCAATACTACTCCCAAAAATATACTCAGCTCATATGTTTAAAAACATAACTCTTTCTGTGGTTTGAGGTTATTACTCAAAAACTAGCTTAAAAGCTCTCTTGGAAATCTATGTTTCCTCTCTTGTTTAAATGTGAAAACATTTTACTCTTGGAAATACTTAGTTCACATATAATCTTTTGAAGAAACGAACTTCACTCTTACTCTTACTCAACTCAATGCTCAAATTTTAAAACAAGTTTAAAAATATTGTAAAAGACTTCTTGAAATAAAGTTCATGCCGAATTATGGGCGTGAACGACTTAATTCAACGTTTTCAATAACCATAACTAGAACTCAATCCTCGAGACTCAACAACTCAGAACTCAAGAACTTCAATAATAATATTCACTTCAAGAATGCTTGACTCAAAGGGTTCATGCGGAATTTTGGGGATGGACTATTGAACTCAAGGACTCAAAGATACTTCTCATCTCAAGACTACTCGACTTATAGGGTTCATGCAGAATTATGGGCATGAACTACTCAACTCAAGGACTTAATGGGTAACATGTAATAGTCCCATGATTAGGAATATAAGCTTGAAAAGGTTAGGAATTCGATACTCAAGACTTAGAGCTTGAAAATACTACTCTTCTTGATGATACTCAATTTTTGGAGTCCATGCGGAATTTATGGGCATGAACGACTCGACTCAAGGGTCTACATAACAATATGGAACTCGAGTATATGACTCTTCTCACTCTCGT
Source organism: Solanum acaule (assembly GCA_036250505.1). Lineage (NCBI taxonomy): Eukaryota > Viridiplantae > Streptophyta > Magnoliopsida > Solanales > Solanaceae > Solanum > Solanum acaule. The sequence goes on from JAJOOR010012180.1 coordinate 21,589, forward strand.
ACTTACTTCCTAAAAACTTAGCTCATATCGATAGTTGATCTTGAAGGATTCACAATGGAACTCAAATACTTTCTTGGACTCTACTCTTAACCCTCTCTTGAATATGAATTATGAATTCAAGAGTTATGGTTAACGATATGAGGGATCTAGGTGATAGTGTAGACTCATGAATACATCCTCACTCTCATGCTCACTTACTTGAGTCTTGAAACAAGTTATTAGAAGGTGTAGATGACTCCTCAAAAAGACTCATAGGGACTTTCTCAAAATATTCAAAAGAACTCTCAAGACTTGACTTTTAACTCTACCTTGAATTTGAATTATGAATTCAAGGTTATGATCATGTTAGCAATGATTTCTAGGTGTTTAGAAGTAGTTTAGAGTGTTTAGAATCAAAGAGAGTAAAGGTACACTTCAAAGGAACTCAAATGGAGAAACCGATTGCAAACTGGACGGGGCAGGCGACCCTGGCGCAATGAGTGGCGCGGAAACTACAAAACATCATTTGCGGCGCACTGGCTGGTGCGACGCTCCAGGCCCCAACCCAAAAAAACTCGAAGAATTTCTTTGCTCATTTTCTCACCCTAACTCGCCTAGAATCGAACGGTTTCTTCCCGAATCACTTAGATTCGATTACTTAACATAAGTGAACTATAATCTACTCAATACATACCTCAAAACACTCACTTTCGTCTCAATAAATCATCAAAATCCCAACACAACAAAATTTAGGATGAACTTCAAGAACACTTCTCAAGAACTCATCAAAAACTCTAATATTTCAACTTCAAGAATGAAATTGCGCTTAAAATAACATGATTGGCATGTGGGTGAACAAACCCAACACTATGGAAGTTTACAAACCTCTTAGGGATTAAACCATGGCGCAAATCTGCAATAAAACTCAGGAACCTCAACGAACGCTTTGATCCTCTCCTCTTTTCTCTTTTTGAACTCTCAACTAAAATCCTAGGTGTATATTAGGATTATAAAACTGAACCTAATAGGATTAGATCCTTGAAAACTTATTAAAAACGAATTAAATCTGATTTGGTAAAGAAAAGACCAAAATACCCCTAACTATTTTCGGGTAACTTTCCTTAACTGGACAGCTTAACTTCAAAACGGTATATATCATTCATCCGAACTTGAAACTTAGAAAACTTGATGACATTAGAAAGATAGTTCAAAGACCTTTCATTTTCCATCTCATGGCACACCTAAATCATCATGTACTGAGAGTTATAGTTGTTTGAAGTTGACCCAAATCTTAGAAGAACTTCAGAAGGACTTGAATGAATTCTCTTTAGTTATTCTTGGAACTCAAGGTGGTACATCTAGTGACCTAAACACTCAAATATTTTTAAATTCCTTGGTAAAAACTGACTCACTACGAAGAACGGTTTGAGTCTTCGTTCAAAATTTTTCTAGGGTGTTACAAAACCTTCCTTTAGTGGAAGCATTATTGGAGATGTCGGGATATGCAAAATTCATGAAGGAGCTGGTCACTAAAAAGAGAAGCATGGCCTTCAAATCGATTTAAGTTTCTCATAATTGTAGTGTCATTATGACTAGCAATGTGATTACAAAGAAAGAAGATTCGGGGGCATTCACCATCCCATGTACCATAAGTATGCTTCAGTTTGCCAAAGCTTTATGTGATTTAGGGGTGATTATAAACTTGATGCCATATGCAATCTTCAAACAACTTGGGCTCGGTGAACTGAAATCCACGACAATGCGGTTTCTTATGGCGGACCGGTCCATCAAACACCCCGCTGGGATACTTTATGACATATTGGTGAAAGTTGATCGGTTTATCTTTCTGGCTGATTTTGTTATTCTAGATAGTGAAATTGATGTGGAAGTTCCTATTATTTTGGGTAGACCATTTTTGGCAACCGGAAGAGCTCTAATGGATGTTGAAAGTGGTGATTTAAAGTTTCGGGGAGGTCACCTTCAATGTGTGCAAATCAATGAAGCAACCTAGTGACATTTACGTAGTTTCAATGATTGAGGTGATTGATGAAGCAATGACTAGTGTGAGTGAAATGATGTGTATGGGTGAACCCCTTGAGATTGTTCTTTCAAATTATGATGAGACCGAAGTTCAAGGGTATGATGAAGTGGTAGCTGCTATATCGGGACTAGGTCCGTACTCAAAGAACCCATTGAAGCTAGACATTGACCTGAAGAATCGAGAGAGTCCTCCCGCTAAACCATCCACGAAGGAACCTCCAAGCTTGAGTTGAAAGTGCTCCCTGCTCATCTTCGGTATGCATTCTTGGGGGCGAATAATACCTTACATGTTATCATTGCAGCGGACTTTCTTGAGTGGCAAGTGAAATTGTTTCTTGAGGTGTTGAAACATTACATCAAGGCAATAGGGTGGACAATTGCTGATATTGTAGGTATTCCACTTAGAATTTGCACTCACAAAATTTAATTGGATAGTGAATGCAAACCAAGTGTTGAACATCAAAGAAGACTAAACCCACCTATGCAAGAGGTGGTGAATAAAGTTATCATTAAATAGCTAGACGCAGGTGTGGTATACCCTATTGTGGATAGCAAATGGGTAAGCCCCATACAATGTGTATCCAAGAAAGGAAGCATCACGGTGGTTCCGAATGAGAAATGAGAACTTGTACCCATGAGGCTGGTCACCGGTTGGAGAGTATGCATGGACTACCGAAAGCTAAATTCTTGGACCGAGAAGGATCAATTTCCAATGACTTTTATGGATCAAATGCTCGATAGACTTGCGGGGCGTGGATGGCACTATTTCTTAGATGGCTACTCCAGGTACAACCAAATCTCTATTGCACCGAAAGACCAAGAGAAAACCACTTTCACAAGTCCCTATGGGACTTTCGCTTCAAGAAGATGCCATTTGGATTGCGCAATGCTCAGGTGACATTCCAACGGCGCATGTTTTCTATTTTCGCTGACATGGTAGAAGACTCAATGGAAGTCTTCATGGATGACTTCTCAGTTATAGGTGATTCATTTGAGATATGCTTGGCTCATTTTAGGCAAGTCGTTCATAGGTGTGTGGAAACCAATTTAGTCCTCAATTGGGAAAAATGTCATTTCATGGTCAAGGAAGGCATAGTCCTAGGTCACAAGGTGTCACAAAAGGGACAAGAGGTGGCAAAGCAAAGATTGAGGTTATTGAGAAGTTGCCACCACCTTTCTGTGTAAAAGGTATTGGAAGTTTTTTGGGTCATGCTGGGTTCTATCAAAGATTTCTCAAAAATTGCACACCCATTGTGCAAGCTATTGGAGAAAGAGGCAAAGTTCCTTTTTGATAATGCTTTCTCAAAAGCCTTTGAGTGTTTGAAAGAAAAGCTAATCTCCACTCCGATGATCATTAGCCTAGACTGGTCCGAACCATTTGAGGTGATGTGTGACGCAAGTGGTACCGCTCTAAGAGCTGTGTTAGGGAAAAAGCGCAACAAAATATTTCATCTAATTTATTATGCCAGTAAATCGCTAAATAGAGCACAACGTAACTACATTGTTACTGAACAAGAACTATTTGTTGTAGTATATGCATTTGAAAAGTTCAAGGCATACTTGTTGGGCACTAAAGTAATAGTTCATACTAATCATGCAGCGTTGTGGTACCTAATGGCCAAGAAAGATGCTAACCGAGGTTGATTAGGTGGTTCTTGTTGTTGCAAGAGTTTGATTTTGAAGTAGAAGATCGAACGGGGTGTGAAAATAAAGTGGCAGATCACTTATCGCGGTTAGAAACCTACACGATCAACTCCAAAGAAAGGGACATTGTGGCTGAATTCCTAGATGAAAAAGTGATGAGGATAACTCAAAGCAACACCCCTTGGTATGCTGATCTTGCTAACTATGTAGTGTGTGGAATAATACCCGAAGGTCTGAATTTTTACCAGCAAAAATGATTCTTGTTCGATGTAAAGAAATATTTTTAGGATGAACTGTATCTTTACAGAGAGTGTGCAGCTCATATAATCCGACGGTGTGTACCGGAAGAGGAAGTCAATGAAATTCTCAATGTGTGTCATACTTCACCTGTTGACGGACATCATAGCGGAGTGCGAACAACAACAAAAGTGTTAAAATGTGGTTACTATTGGCCACCTCTATACCGAGACACACATGACTTTGTGAAATATTGCATTCCAAAAGCAAGGAGGGGTATCAAGAAAGAATGAATTACCTCTCAACCCTATCTTAGAAGTGGAGTTGTTTGATGTGTGAGGTATAGATTTCATGGGTCCGTTTGTGAGTTCTTTTGGCAACAAGTATATTTTGGTGGCGGTTGATTACGTCTCCAAATGGGTGGAGGCTGTAGCATTACCCAACAATGAGGGCAAAAGTGTGGTGCAATTCTTAAAGAGATATACTTTTGCACAATTTGGCACCCCCCAGGCTATCATCATTGATAGAGGATCTCATTTTTGTAATAGGGTATTTGCCTCATTGTTGAGTAAATATGGGGTCAGGCATAAGGTTCCAACACCATACCATCCACAAACAAACGGCCAAGTTGAAGTTTTAAACCGATAAATTAAAGGTATTTTGGCTAAAACAGTGAATGCAAATCGGTTGGATTGGTCTAAAAAATGGGATGATGCTCTATGGGTGTATCGTACTGCGTTAAAAACACCGATTGGTATGTCACCATACCAGTTAGTGTTTGGAAAGTCATGTCACCTGCCAATTAAGCTTGATCATAAGGCTCTATGGTCATTGAAGGCACTAAATATGAATTGGGAGAAGACTGCGAAAGGGAGAGTAAATCAACTTTATGAAGTGAAGGAGTTTCGATTGAGAGTATATAAAAGTTTAGCCCTATATAAGGAGAAAATGAAGAAATGGCATGATGCCAAAATCCTTCAGCGTGAATTCTGAGTCGATGATTTTGTGCTACTCTACAGTTCTTGTTTGAGACTTTTTCTCGATAAACTTAAATCAAAGTGGTTTGGTCCATTCAAGGTGACTTGAGAGTTCAAAAATATGGCAATTGAAATTGGAGGTAAGGATGGTCCAGCTTTCAAGGTGAATAGGCAACGTCTAAAACTCTAATTTGGAGAATATCATGAGATTTTGGTAATTGAAGTGATGTATTTGGAAGATGCTTGAAAGTATTTCCACGTTATGCCACAACGTTAACTAAGGCGCTTCTTGGGAGGCAACCCAATATTTAGTTGTTTTTGAATAATGTGTGCTAGATGTGCAGGAACGGATGATTTTTTGAGGGTAAGGTCATCTTAGCGATCCGCTGAGTGGAACGAAGGTCCCGATTTGTCTCACCTTTTACACAATGACCGGAGGCCTATAGTTCTGGAATATTTGGCGAAGCAGCCAAGCTGCTTGGCGATCCGCTAATGAGTTTCAGTGAATCTGACTTCCACCGCCATTTGGTCACTCTTGAAGGGCAAGTGTTCTGGAAAGTTTGGAGATGATTGTAGTATGCTCGATGGTGCGCTGATGCTGTTCGGCTAGCCCGATTTCAAGTGGGAAGATTTGAATATGAACTTTATTGGTAGCTTACCCCCCACTCGGCGGCAACATGACTCGATTTGGGTTATGGTAGATCTTCTGATGAAGTAAGTTCGTTTCATTCCCTTCAAGGTTTCTTATTTGGCGGAAAATTATGTTAAGTTGTATCTAAGGGAAATGGTTAGGCTGCATGGAGTTCCCCTATCCATCATCTCCGATTGTGGTACCCAATTTACTTCTCAATTTGGAAGTCTTTCCAAAAAGGCCTTGATACTTGTGTCAAATATAGTACGACCTTTAATCCTCAAACTGACGGGCAAGCGGAGCATACTATCCAAACTTTGGAAGATATGTTGAAGCTTGTGATTGATTTCAAGGGTGATTGTGATGATCATTTGCCTTTGAATGAGTTTGCAAATAATAATAGTTATCGTTCAAGTGTTGGTATGGCTCCCTTTGAGGCTCTTTATGTAGGAGGTGTAGATCTCCTATAGGTTGGTTTGAAGTTTGTGAGTTTGCCTTGATTGGTCCCGAGTTGGAACATGAGGCTATGGATAAAGTTTATCTTATTAGAGAAGGGTTGAAAATGACTCAAAGTCGATAAAAGTCCTAAGCTGATGTTAGAAGAAGAGATCTTGAGTTTGATGTTGATGATTGGGTTTACTTTGAAATTTCACCTATGAAGGGTGTAATTAGTTTTGAGAAGAAGTATGTAGGCCCATATTAGGTTTTGAGGTGCATTGGTAAAGTTACTTATGAGCTTGATTTGCCTAATTAATTAACATAGGTGAGTTAACGAGCAAATCCACAAGCCTAAAACAGGACAGGAACCCTTCATGAGACCCTAAATGGTCCATTTAGGGCACCACTGGTTGTTTAAGGCAGGTGGACTAGCCGTTTGGGGTTGCCAGGATTCAAGGTCACCTGGACGGCTCCCTAAACAACCAGTATAAGGCTTCACGGACCATTTAGGAAAAGTTCCCAATAGTCCAGGGCTGCCTAGGCCTTAGGATCACCTGGACGAAATCCTAAACAACTAGTGAAGCTTTCTACGGTCCATTTAGGGGTCCATCTAGGGTCACCCATCAATTTTTAAGTCAAGGATATTTTCGTCTTTGCCCTATGTGTTTTGTACCTAAACTATGTCGTTTTAACCCCTATTTCAAGACCTATATAAGTGAATTAAGTCCTAAAGCTACCTATTCTAAATCATTCACCTAATTCCTAAATTTCCCTCGAAGATCACCCCAAAATCCTCTTACGAGCTAAGGAAGAAAAGGCTAGGGTTTGGTTTCAAGAACTCCAATTCACCATAGATTATAGGCATTGATTACTAAGGTATGTTAGTAATCACCTATGGAGTCCTTTCCTCTATAGGGTTCCTAATTCCTTCAAGTTTTACAAGTTAGATTCTCAATCCAAAAGTTAGGGTTTTATTCAATCTTCTTGAATTCTTTCCAATTATGATTGAATTACTTGTTTCTTATCTTCTAATGCATGAATTGAAAGTATTTACATGATTTACAGTTGAGTTCATATGAACCCAAGCATGATCCATGATCTTTTGACTATGAACTCATGATAAACCTTATGAACTATGAAAGATTAATTTATGAAGATATGCATGATTTTATGAAGTTGATTTACATGATTTGAGGATGCTTCGAGAGTGAAGTAGCAATGTTGTTGTTGTGAAAGGTTTTCTCACATAAGGATTCATAAAGTTGAAAGGTTTTCTCACCTAAGTTGAATCATGTTTTAGGAGCCATTCTAAATTAACTCTAGCTTAGATTGCTTGCTTAATTGTGCCTTTCTATGGATGATAATATACATACAATTTAATGACTATTCCATATTACTTGTACTTAGCAGCGAGAGGATATTGAGATGGAGGCTCTCTCTCTAGAAAAGTCTGGCTTTCTAGTAGCAATCTCTTTATCTCATAACTATGTGCCATCAAAGGATTTGTCTCACATAGCACTACCTAATGGATCCACTTTATCTCAAACTCATGGTTCTTACTATAGCAAGGAAGGACATGCCTTTTCGGCGTGAGAGATATCGGTTATATGATCAATTTTACCTCAGTGAATGCTCACATGGTTTATATCGGTTATATGATCAACTTCCCACAGTAATGAACTAAGGTTACTTTATGAAAGTATCTCACAAGTATTTTGAAGATGTTAACCTTGCATTGACCATGATTATGACTTATGTTTTCTAACCCTTTTATCTTATGATTTAGCTTGGTCATTGCATGTCATGTAAAGTCCTTTAGCTTGATTTCATAACTCTTATGCATTACTATCATACTTAGTACATTTCATTACTAATGCACAATTGTGCCTACATTGTTTCACTAATGTAGGGTCCGACGCTCCTACCTCTCACACTCGTGACTAGTTAATCCATTTGGTGCTTCAAGATTGGTGAGTCCTCATGCTCCGAGGACCGAGTAACTTTTATAGTTTTATGTCATTTCAATTTTCAAACTTTGTACGTGATGTATGGGTTACGTCCTAACCACTTCTTTTTATGTAGTAGATGGCTTATTGAGACTTATGCTAGACTTCTACTTTGTCAAACTCTTTTATGATATAAGACTATTTCCTTGAAATCTTTATTTCTACGGGAAGGACCTAAAATACCCTTGAGCTATTGGAATTGGTACAAATATACCCTCTATTGACATTATTGGCTCCATAATACTCTTGATTTCAATCTTTACGACCCTATAATTCCCTTATTACAAATGGCTCCATTAGAAAATATAATTCGAGTTTTCATTTAATTCATGGCACCATGTGATTCGTTAGAAATTTAATTAACCTAACTAAATTAAATCTCAACCCACCTATTAATCCCTATCCGCTCCAACTAGAAAACCATATCTAAAGAGGTGAAACTCATAAACCTGGTCATTTTTTCTTTCCTTTCCTTCTGTGATGGAGAATTCTTCTTATTCTTCATGGACATAGCTACATTAATCTTTTCTGAATTCTCAATTTTTCGGAGAAGGTATTTCATTAAAAGACATGCTCCTTGATCTGATGGCTTGTTAGATATTTGACAATTAATTTAAGGAGAAAATTGCTTCCCGTTTAAGGGAATGGCAGGATATGTTTTAATTTTTCCAAGCTTCTCATCATTGTTATTTAGTTTTCTTCAGAAACATCCTTCTTAACATCCATTCCACCAAAATCAACATCTCTAAAGTACCTTAGCTTAGAATTAATTCTCGATTCTTCGCCGTATATACGATAAAAATCTCCGCTTAAAGGTGAATAATTGAGCCTTGCATTTCATACACATTATATTGTATAGTTTCTGAATTGAAGTGGCAATACCCCCATTCATGTACAGATCAAACAACTCAATTTCGCGACTGTGTAGTTAAGAGACTTCTTGGAGAACCTATGATTGAGAATTTCTTTGTGAGGTAGAAAGTGCCCATAATAGATTCTCTATGATTGTTATCAAATATTAATTCATCTATGAAAAATTCCAACCTTGAATCAATGTTTCTTCTACTGACAAAAACATAAGAGAAAAAAGGGATGGGGCGGGTAGGGATTTATAAGTGGATCCGGGTTTGGGTTGAGATTTAATTTATTTAGGTTGATTGAATTTCTAACGAATCACATGATGCCACATATTAAATGAAAACTCTAATAATATTTGATGATGGGACTATTTGTAATAAGGGTATTATCGGGTCGTAAAGATTGAAGCCAAGGGTATTATAGAGCCAATAGGTTAACAAAGGATATTTTTGTACCAATTCCAATAGTTCAAGGTTATTTGAGGAACTTTTCCATTATTTATTTTATCTTGTATGATGCATGCTAAATGTCTTGTGGAGAGCCTCTCGGGGTTCTATACGTCATGTTACACCTAGGGTATACTTTGGATCATGACACTTGGTTAGTGGAGAAGTCTTGGCAGAGTAGTCACTAATGAACTAGTGATAATAATTAGCAAGTCTAAGAAAACATCTCAGCTAGGTCACCTTTGTAGGAGCTTCCCACTCGATAGCCCATATCCTGGCCTCGTCCATGTGCAGTTGGACTTGGCTAATGATGTGCCTCAAGAAGTGTACCTAATGCTATCTGAACTCACACTTCTCATACTTGATGTACAATTGGTTCTCCCATACGACTTGGAAAACCTTCCTCAAGTGCTCCACATGCTCTTCCAAGGTATTGTTATAGATGACATGCATTGGTCAAGTCGAAGGGCATCACCAATCACTCATAAGATTCGTACTTTGTCAGGCACACGGTCTTCATTTCATTCCCCTCATCTATGTGAACATGGTAGTAGGCTTTTCATAGGTCCACCTTGGTGAAGTACTTGGCGTCCAAATCGGCAATGAGCTGAGGGGTACTTGTTCTTGATTTTCACTTTATTGAGCACCCGATAGTCGATGCATAGGCGTAATGACTTATATTTCTTGTTTTGAAAGGTGCTTTGGATGGTCAAATGTAACCAGCTTCAAGCAACTCTCTCAGATACTTCCTCAGCTCCTCTAATTCGAGTAGAGCCATGCAATAGGGAGAAGATGTGGGCGGCTTTTCTCTAAGATCCATCTCGATCTTGTGGTCTACCTCACGTGTAAGAGGCATGTGCCTTGGAAGATCTTTTGGTATCACACCCTTGTTCTCTTCTAGAACCTTTTCTATGACCGGTGGCAACATCGCTTTACCACCATTGTCTTCCTCCAAACTTTCAATGGTGGCTAGAACCGTCGACTCCCTTTTTTTTAGGCCCTTCACAAGCTTCATGGCCGATTATTGAGCTTGTCCTTCCATCTTCAGTACCTTGACTAGAGGCACCAACCATGATCCTTCTCGCTCCATGACCATGAGTCGCTGAAGGTAGGGATCGATATTGTGTGGAACTTTTGGAAGAACTCTTGCCCAAGAATGATATCAAATATATCTAAAGGAGTGACAATAAAGTTAGTCTTACCTTCCCACTTTCCCAGTGTGATACTTACTCCTTGGGTGACTCCGTAATGGGAGTTGATGGTTCATTAACAGTCTTAAGGTGGGTGTTGCTTGGATTGTAACTCAGGCCCAACATCGTTGCAGTCATCTTGGTCATGATGTTGGCTTCTGCATCGGAGTCTACCATTGTAACGACCCTAAAAATGAACTAGTGAAACTAGAGCCTCACATGTGAGTTTGAGTTGAGAACTTGTTGAAATGATGAGAAATGACCGTGACGTCCAGAAACTAGTCATTTGAACTAGTGAGTTGTAAGGGTCAACTTTAAATGGTCATATCTTTTAGCTCAAAATGAATTAGGTGGACCTTTA
>JAJOOR010012181.1:0-22487 GCA_036250505.1 Solanum acaule
GGGGGGGGGGGGGGGGGCTAAAAGGCTCTTTCCAAAATTTGGTATCGTAACAACAATTTCGACCAAAATTGGAGTATTTTTCAGACCCTTTTCCCCTTTTTTTTAGTCCGTTTAGAAATAAATATCTCTTTTCTATTGTTGAAAACTCTTTAATTAATTTCAACTTTCTATATGACATATTTAAAACCACAAGATTAAAGAACATTTTGATACATTATACGTGTCTTTAATTTAAGATCACAAGATTCAAAAGTCTTTTACTTTATTAAACTCCATGTCAAGTTAGAATCGGACAAATATATTGTAATCGAGGAAGTATTTCTCTTAGATGTTTTCATTATTTTAGTGGTCGTTAATTTCCCGAGCATCTAATTTAATGATGACCATCACACTAGTAACTTTAGAATGATTTCTGTTTCCCATAACATAGAATGTGCTTTCGTTTTAGGGACAATAAACAGGTAAAATTGTACTTGTACTCGAAATTTATCCCAAATTATCTTAATTTATCACAAGTGATAAAATAATATGAGTACATGCATTAATTAATTATAATATAGAGATAGTAGTATATTTAAAACTACATTATTATGCATTTTGAGTAATAATTAGCATAAAATATACCACAAGATATTGTTCAAATGACTCTCCATGTGGAACAAATATTTATCTCAAGTTGACCGCTGATTCAAATTATTATGCTGGACTGGTTCGTAGCCCATAAGGCAACAAGTTTGTAAACCCACAATACAAAGCCCAGGCCCTTGAAATAGTGTTCCCCTTAAATGGGTTGTTTGCGTTTTTGCCATAAGTTGATATTTTCATATCATAATGACATAATATATCACAAATTATGCTCTTAAAATACTTATGTCCCCCTAAATATAATTTTGATTTTTCGAAGGCAAAATTAAAGACCAGTTCATTTTTAAAAATAAAATTAATGATCAACCAATTTGAAGGAAAAATTGTGTAATTAAATGGCGTTGACGACTGACGAGAGAAAAGAAGTAAGAAGCCATATAGGCTTTGGCACATTCTTAGGAAGGACCAGAAGTGAATCTATATGCAACTTCCGTTGAATTGAATATGTCCACAAGAAAAAAATGAACAAAAGCTTCATAATTGAATGCAAAGTTTGAATGAGAAAAAAGAAAAGAAAAGAAGAACCGTCTTTATCAACAAATAATAATAAAATTGTATATAGAAAATATATACATGACATTTATTAATTTAATTTAATGTGATGACATTGAGGCTTGTTTGGGAGAGCGTTGAAATTGTGGTGTATTTAATTCAGAAGAGGTAGAGGAATCTAAATGCTAAGCGTGCGGGGATATGGTCACCTAAGGCTTTCCAACTTTAATTTGTTTAATATTCAAACCTCGATATAAGATTCTTACCTAACAAATTAAAAATTTAACAAGGATAGGTATGTATGGAAGGTTCATCCAATCTTATAATTAATGTAATCCAAATGGAAGAAACTATTTGGTCCCATTCAACTATGTGCCCTTTTATTTATTATATACTTTCTTCGTTTCAAAATAAGTGATACTTTTTTTTTTTTAATTCTTCGCTAAAAACTCTTACCCAAATTTTGTTACGTCTGGAGTTGTCAAGTATCCAGTTCCCCCAAATTGTATACCAACAGCATACAACACATGTGAGAATTAGTTACATTGCTCCAACATAACTAACTAACTACATTTGACAACTCACAACTTTTGCTCACGAGTTCATGTTTTTGCGAACCCAATAAGCCGGTTTATTCAGAATTTCAAACTCATAAACTCAAAATTCTGAATCTGTCTCTAAACAATTTGGAGAATGAAGTGTTTTGGCTTTGTTGTAACCTCAACTAACAGCAACCATTTAGCCATTAGCAGATTACAATCCAGTTAGATGAAAATTGATGAAGTAGCAATAGAGGTGGGACAGTCTCAGTCTTAATATGTAAGGTGGAAATCCAAAAATAAAGATCAAATCAATCATGTGCTTCACTCACCCACCCCTTTCCATGCACAAAAAGTACCACAAATGAAATCTTTAAGCAAGTGTACCAATGTGGATAAAAATAGCCAGAACAAATCTTTCTTTATTCATATCATTGCCTAATTACTTTGTAGTCTTTACCAGCACTAGAAAATATCTTGGGACACTATTGTATTTGTATACTGTTTATAAGCAGCTACTATTTTTTTTATGACAAAGGAAACCCGCAGCCGCTACCTTTGGGTGCGCACAGGGTAAAATCCCGCTCCTATACAATAACTCGCAAACCACATAGGAGAGGTAACCCGCACTAGGCAAGCCCGGTGCAACGAGCTCGACCCAAAAGGCAGCTACTATACATAGGCTCTCATTGATCATTCTTACTAATGTAAAAGGAAAAACTGGAAAGATTGGATTTTTAATTTTACATCAACAGAACTCATGAGGAGAATGGAAGAGACAGAGAGAAAGACGGTGAAAGAACCATTGAACTTTTTTTTTTTTTCATTCTTATTTTAAAAATATAAAACCAAAAAAACAAAAGAGAGATTGATAGATGAAAAGAGAGATACACATTTTTTGCACTAAAGTTCTAATCTTTTTGTACAAAGAAAAACACTATTCACCAAAAATAATTTTGAGGAAGCCCAACTCACCTTCTTCTTCACCCTCCAAAGCTTCCATTATCCATTAAAAATCAACACTTTCCAAATTCACATCTTTTCCTTATAAACCAATCAAAGACTTAATCTTTTCCCTTGTAAAACCTGAATCAAGCTATTAGCATTCCTTCTCACCTTCTCATTATCATCTTCTAATAAGCCAACAGAAATCTCAAACACCCCTTCTCTTACTGCCAACACACGCATCCTTTCACTGTAACTACACAGCAAACTGATGGTCAAAAGAGCATATTGCACAGCTCTTGAAGACCCATTTTTCAAGAATTTTATCAAAATATCCAATAACCCACAGTATTTAATCATTTCTTGACGACCCTCTCTACATTTTGCTAATAATCCCAATACCTCAACTGATCTTTCTAGGCCTGAATTAGCATTCTTAATCAGTACTGGAATAGCCTGGTTCTCCACGGCCCGAACCCGATTATCGGGGAAAGAGCACAGCGTGTAGAGAGCAGTAGCAGCTTCCTTTCTCTCTCTACCGCTGCCACCCCAAAGCAGCGAAATTAACCCTTGAATTGCATCTGGGTATTCCCCAATTGTTGCCTTATTCACTTCCACCACCGCTAAACTCGTCAAAACCGTGGCGGCCACCGCCCTCGAGTCTCCAGCACCTCTTCGTAAAGCGGAGACCACTTTCCCCACAACCCCTTCTGCCACCAACCCCACTTTGTTATCATCATCCAAGCTCAAATTCAACAACAAATGAAGCGCTTTTTCCTGCAAACCACCCGAGTCATCATCCGAGTTAACGCAATTGAGAAGAGCAGAAACAGCGCCTGACTCAGTGAGTTTCCTTCGGATCGCTAAGTCACGCTTAGAAAGCTTACTTAGTTGGTCGAGCGAGTTGAGCTTAGAATCCAAATTGGAAGAAGAAGAAGAAGCAATAAGGGTTTGAATAAGGGACTGTGGGTCAGGGTAAGCCAGTGGTTTGGGGAAAGAGACGAGGGTATAATTGGAAATGAGACTCCGAAGGGCATGATTAGGGATGAGAGAAACCGGGTCGGAAATGGGTAGATTGGTGATCGGGCAAGTCCGGTGGCCGGAGTCGACCCACCGTTGGATTGAAGAGCGGTCGAAGGTATGACCCGACGAGAGAATAACCGGGTCGGACATAATCTCAAGGGAAATCGGGCACCGAAAATCGTCCGGGAACTGGGTTGAAGTTGCCATTTCTATTTTTGTTCCTTCTGGGAAATGGGTTTCTGTTTTCTCTCTCTAGATTCTCTTTCTATACGTATCTATCTATAGATATTGATAATATATAGAAGAGTGTGTGTGGAGGTAAGAGAGGGTTTATGAGGTTTAGGTCAAGTAAAAGGTGTACACTTGTGAGGTGGAAGAGCTCAGCTTGTGACATGCATCACTATGTAAAATGACATTATTCTCCTTGAAAATGACATCAATAATAGTAATATATTAACTCACATAATATCTTAAATAATATCTTAAAACACTAGCTCAATATGGGTAGGTGAAAATAATAATTAGGAAAACATATAGTAATTTGCTAGATATTGACAAGTTTGATATTTGCCGTTTGGGACTCTCAAAGCTAAATTGATTCAAAAGGATTTGTCGGTCACTTTTTCTCTCAAAAAGGGAAATTGAATCTTATACTTGAAAATAAACTCAATTTCCTAATATCTTTTCATTAATTAACAAATTACGAAAAATCGCAGTTCAATGAAAAGGGGTATTTTTGGAAGTAAAATTTAGTAGGGTAGTACCTTAACGGTCCCCTGATTAATAAATATATCGGTCTGTAGTCACGAGAAAGTGTAACCGTTATGAAAATGATAATTCATTTACTGATTTACCCTTAGCGGTGGAACTGTTACAAGTCAACTCACATAAAGTATGCAAATTTTTTTTTTAAAAAAAGCATTAAAATCCAATACCACAAAAACACGTCAATATAAAGAGTTGATTGTTTCTCACCACGTGAATTTCGTAATCCTGTGATGAGAAAGATTTCTAGTATGTACTTTAAATATGTTCCAAGTTAATTAACTTGATTAATCTTATAAAACACTGATGATAAAATCTTCATACACTTTATCTTTTTAGATCTCGATACACTTTATCTGTTCAGATCTCGATATAATATGCTATTTTCATTCTCACTTGATAAATTATCAAGACTTAGCATGCATATAATTTCCAACTATATAAAAAGGGCATATACGCCTATTACGATAGCTATGATAAGCATAAAGAAAACGACAAGAATAAATAAATGAATGGATGTTGGAATTAAGAAAATTCAGAATGACATAGGTTGGTAAATGGGACCTTTTTAAATTGTAATTTTTCCGTTATGACAAAATTAAAGCCTTCGTGACAACCTCTCATACTTGCCAAATGTCTGGATCATTTTGCAGTATATTCCTATCATCCCAACTTGATTAATGTTACTTATAAAATTATTAATCAATTAAATGGTTTTATTTGTCCCATCATATAATATGTTCTTTGGAAGGGCGTGGAACTTTTCCTTAACAAGAAGATGGGTGTTCTAGCCAACTCGTTTATTATACTCCATCAGTTTTAATTTAATTGTCATGTTTTAATTTGACACAAAGTCTAAGTAGGTGCAATAATAATAATAACATATTTAGTAAAATCTCATAAATAACAGGTACAAAGGATAAGAAAACATAATAACTAACAAGGGAAGCAGTGTAAATCCTACAAGAAAGGAACAAGACACATGCGATAATTGAAACAAAAGCAAAAACTACAATAATACATCTAGTACAACAACAAACACCAAGATGAAGGTAAAGAAGCTTTTTCAATTTTGCAGTCTTAAATTAAACATGTGTAGAATATACCAAAATATCCTTTAATCTTGTAGCCTTAAATATGTCACCAAAATTAAACATATGGACTATAAAAAAAATGTAGAAAAAACAAATTAAAACGGAGGAGTATCATCAAATATCTGCTACGTCCCACTAAAATATCGTCAGACTTCACCCGCCAAGTATTAAGTAGATGAACAAAATCACCGCATATTTAAGAGGTCAATTAGGTGAAAGTTTGTTAGTTGAGTCTATTCAGAGTTCAGGTTTTGTTAAACTGTATTATCTACAAATGGTCCTAGTTAGGTTTGATGTTGAGTGATTTAACATATCTTTAATCAGGGCATATTCCTGATAATGTGATATCCAAAACTTTTCAAAAGAAAGCACTTTAGTATCTCAATATAACCTAAAACAGATAAAAGCAGACATAGTGGACTCATCCAAGGAACATACTGTGTCTTGTTTATCTGATCTGAACTTCCCTATCTTAAGATGGAATAAAGCAAGGTACCAATACATTATCCATTCATATCTATCTAGGTTAGTATTAATGGAAAAAAGTTCCATACCTAGCGTGACAAACGTCTCCTCCGAAAACGATAACTCCAATTTATTTATAGCTAGCAAGGTCAAGTTACATGTAAGTAACAGAAGGTGCATGGACTTTTCTAGTTAAATACATAAAGTAGTTTATAGACATCTAGGGCTAGTATGATATGTAAACAAGCAAATAAAACTAAAGTAAGATCATGCAACTGAGTGTTCTCTTTCCAACTATCCTCTTCTATATAGTATGGCACTACTTTAAGCACATTATAGTATATAGCCTTTTTCTTCAACCTTCCACTTGCTAATTACATCAGCAGCTGGAAGCATCAAGCGGGTAGTACCATCATCTCGTTTCAACCAGTCACTCTTCTAAGGTTCTGTCCTCAATTGGTCAATTGTTTTCCAGTGAACAAACGACCACAATTGATTCCAGTTACACAGGGATCGATCCATGCTCCATTGCCTTGTTCTTAATCTGAGATGTGCATAGAAGTTTAAATATTTTTAATGACATTAATCTATGAGCATCTAATGAAAGCCTAGACAAGTCAGCATCAGTACCTCCGTTGACTATGACTGTAGAGATAAAGCTGCATCATCAATGCATGAAGGTTTTTTCGCATTGTAGTAAAAATATGCTATCATTTGAACCAAATCATCAGCCGTACGAATTTCTGCATAGATTTATTGGAAGTTGCAAAGTAAACAATCGTTCAACATAACAATGAATGTAGCTAAAAAGATTACAATTACTTTATCAAACTAGTGAGGGGATACATAAGAAGTACCTTTTTCCCTGTATAGTATCCTGTTTCCTCGTAAGAACAATATCTGTGGACTTTCTTTAACTTTAAGCGCATAGGCTAGATCCCTCTCAATATTAATGTCAATCTTCACAGTCTACACCAAGTAATAAGGGGAAAGGTAAGATAAGAGGGTTCACTAACGGACAATGTAAGGACAAGTGATTATGTTTCACAAACCCGAGGAGGCAAGCGCTCTTTGGCACTCCAATACACCTTGGCTGCTTTCTCTAGCTCCTTAAGAGCTTTCCAGTTGTCACTAGCCCTGTGCAATTAGAAATTATCTCAGAGAACATAAAAGACTTGCATATTGCTTATAGGATATATCCTCTAGGACTTCAATTTGTAAACAAAACAAGATTCACTTACCGATTGTATCTCTCAAAAACAAGAACAATGAGGGGACTGGGATGAAAAGCGAAGCTCTCCCACTCAAGACAATTGATTTCCTTCACCCAGCAATCATCAATCTCCCCCTCCCAATCGATCTCAACTCCATCTTCTCCTATAACATTTTTTATTGGATGCTTGTCAAAATACTCTGATGCTCTAATTCCCCATCCAACATCTGCATCCAGAGGCCAATTTGGATCCTCCTCCTCAATGATCATTTTCTTTTCTTTCTTATCCCTACTGCTGTCATCTTCATCATCACTACTTTCATCAGAATCGGTGTCATCATCAACCCTATCTTTGAGGATATTCTCGGTATCTTTCATCATTTCAGAGTTCTGCTCTTGGATAGAGGCAAATGTCTTTTCTAATGAATCACGAACAAAATCCTCAACTGCAGCTGCTTCGCTCCTGCGACCACGCCTCGGCTTTTTAGGGATTGTTGTTGGGAAGATCTTGGCAGAGTCTTTGTCTTCATTATGAGAAACTTTATTTTCCAGGGACCTTGTAGCTTTCCTAGGCCTGGAACCAGAGTTATGCTTAGGATCAGACACATGTTCCTCTTCAGACTTTCTTGAAGTGGCAAAGCAAGTCAGACGTTTCAAAGGAGGTGGCAATAGGAAGTTAGAAAAAGAGCAAGAACTACACTGTTGCCCTGGTTTGAGTGCAGAGAGTGATGAAATAGCACAAAAGTTAAGATTTAATGCAGAATGGATGACCATCTTCCTTCGCTTAAATACTTTGCTGGGAGGATTAAAATCTCTACGAGGATAACTCTTAATACAAGAAGCCTGTTGATAACACCAACCAAAATTAAGAGTGAAATTTTATCAAACTCTAGTCTACAAAACACATATCTTAAGACATCACTTCAAACTAGCAGATAAGAGTAAACATCAAACATCTCATCATCCACATCACAGTCTTATGTACATGCAAAATGACTAGCATTACATTCAAAAGGTATTTAAACAAAGCCAAATGTAGAAGCCATAACATTGATGTTGAATTGTTGAGCACAGTACTAGGTCTTTTTAAGTTTTATTTAACAAAAATATATTAAACTAAGCAAAATCCACACGAAGAAGTAGCGTAGACGGTGGTATTCCACATGGACGACTTAAAATTCTGCTTTTGGCTACCGTTAAAGGCTACATAATTCGAAGCATAGAGGTTGAAACTTGAAAGTCTAATAAGCAAATAATCAAACATGTGGTGTGCATAGGTCATCAGACCATCCATACACTACAATCAAACAATACAATACAATACATTAATTATGTATATAACTTCATGACTACAACAATGGCAAGCAGTTAAAGCTCAATGAATCAAAGTTTGTAATAATAATATTTCGCAAAGTACTTTGTTACCTTCTCAAAAATACAAGCTTAGAAAAACAAAGGCTACCTGAGAATGAAGAAGCTTAATCTCAAGTTTCGATTGTCCAGACGCTAATTGCTTTAACCCTATAACAAATAGCAGCTTTATTCTGAGAGATGGGAGGGAAGAGAAAATGACCCAAATATAAAGATGATATACGGCACAGTTTTGAGAACTAACAATATTCTAAATGAAATTTGAAAACTCTATAATATAAATATTTTCAATTACATGAAGTGAAAATAATTATTTCTAAATTTTATCCAAATGAATACCATAACCCAAAACTCGACTTGTAAAAAACCTAACACAGCTCCAAACTTGGGTTAAACATATTTTTTTTTTAACTTGATACAAAAATTGTTAAATAGAATAGAATGATTTCCACCATGCTTTTATTGGTCTTTGGCCTAAATGATATTTTTGGATATGTAGTGAAAGTTGAGTGATTTAATTTTATTGTTAGCTAAATTAATTTGAAGATATTTTTGACAATTACTCTATTAAGTTGAGTGACTTTATATGTAGCTAATCCGAGTCTATCACATTTTTTCATATGTCAACATACATAAATATAATTCTTAAAATTGTTTTAATATTATTGAGCTTGGTTCGTAATGCATACTTCATCACGAGTTATTTTTTTCTTCGTGAATTAATAATTGATTCACATTTACATGATCTTTGGAGTCGAATTGATTAATCCCCTCACATACTTGTTCAAGTTCATGTTGTAAAACAAGTTTCACCGCTAGGTCAGTGAAGAGTGTTGAGAATTCTAAGGTAATAAAAGTACTATTTGTAACTTTAATTTTATTTTTCCAAACTTTGTTGGATAAAGTTATTTACTTAATATCTATGCTGGTAGGAGATAACATCCCGTGAAATCAATCGAATTACACACAAACTAACTTGAACACCATGGTTATAAGAAGAAAGGTTTAACATTGACAAATCGAGTGAAACATTACATATGAATCAGGAATAATGCAGTATCACTTAAGGTGTACAATATTTTGTTGTTGATCAGCTTTATGTAACAATTGTTGAGCCATAAGTAACAAGTCAGGACTCAATCTAAACATCAAAATACAAAATTCAATCTGATCAAGAGCTCCATCACCATCCATATCTCCTTCTCTAATCATGTTCTTCAATTCTTCTTCACTAAATTCTTGCAATCCCATCAGCTCAGAGTTTTTCTTTAAGCTATCAATTGTGATCACTCCTTTCTCACCATCCATTAACATCCGATAACCTTTGCATAGCTCGTTGATCAGTCCCTCTCCGCCTAGCTTTCTCGCCATAATTGGCAGCAAATCTTGAAACTCTAAATGTACCATATTTGTTTTTCCTGTAGTACAATCACAAATTAATATTGCTAGAAGCTGTTGCTTGTTATATAAAAAATGACATAAATTAAGTGTGGATATTTATAGAATTAAGGAAGTTTTTTATATCCCATTTCTAGACTAGTCAGACGAGCTAGTTAGGGACTTGTCTACTATTTTCTTAGAACTTGCCTTGCTTGTTGGAAATTTTATTTTGGACCAAGTCAGTCTTTTCATTCGTCAAAATGCCTTACAATGGATTTTCAAGGAAACTAATTAATGATGTGCGGTTGGTGCTAATTAAGGAAGTCATCTTTCAATTTTATTTTATTTTATTTTTACTAAAGAATTATGTGATGATAGCCAATGTGGACCGTCACTTTAATTATTTGGAAACTCAATTCGGTTCTCACAAAATCAGATTGGAGAAACTGTTCAGTCAAAGTTTTTCTCAAGGTAAATTATCAACAATCCAACTTACTACACTATTATTTTTTCTTCTCTAAAGATAAATCAATCCTCTATGTTTGAAATTTGAATAGAATATAATATTGTCAAACCACGGCTTTGCCCTTTATGTTTGAATACAAGCTTATTTTTTCTTTTCAAAAAACTTGTGTTTCCTCTTTTACAAAAAAGTATAACCAAACAAAAGTCCAATTTCATAAGTTGGTTATTTCGGTATCAAAATTTCCAGCCATTTATTGCAGCAAGTATCTGGAAGGAGCATCCACGGCGAATGACTGGAATTCTTAGTTCGTTATTTCTAATAAATCAGAATTCTCAATTATGTATTGTATAATCAATGATATAGTCTAATTACAACTGCAACATTAAAACTATTGAATTGCAATGGAAAATACTGATATAACAAGTAATTAAGAATAGAGATACAAATAGGCATGAAAAACTTGAGACTTTAAGAAAGGGGACGAGAGGAGTACACATTTTCGTCCATAATTTCCAAAGCAGCTGACGACAACCCTTTGTCACGTAATTCCTACTCAACTTGAATCCCAAGCAAATCTTCCGTTAGGCTGTCTAATTCTTGTGCCTCTTTGTAGTTTAACCTTAGGCCCAACATCTTAGCCAGCCTCTGTCCAGATAATTGGTCCATATGCATTAATATCTGGGTTATCCATGTTCACAACATTATTAGTACTTATTTTTTAGTGGAATGATTGCACTACTACAGTTTGATGTCACTTTCATCAATTGGATATTGTCCTTACGTAGAATTTTCAAATATTTTGACTAAGGTGTTTGATTAGTTGCGTAACTTTGGTTATATTAATGGTTTGGTAGAATTCTCAAAGACTAATTTTATTTTTTCTGTTTCTCTGAGATGATAACATTGATATACTTATGGATACTTGAATGTTTGTTTGTGTTAATTCGTCTATTCCCTCGACTTGTCAATGCTTTTTAAAAACAGGTATTTGGGAATGAAGATATTGTTGGTTGATTTAGTTCTCTTGCTTTCTTGTTTTCATTTAGTTAGGTGCAATAATACACGTTCAGACAACTTATTGCCTGGACAAATCCTTTCCTTTTCTGCAGCAGATACTTTAGTGTCCAAACAAGGGAAGTTTGAACTCGGTTTCTTCTGTCCAGGTAATTGTGAAAAGCTTTTTATTGGTATATGGTATACAAACATAAAGCCCAAGACCGTGGTTTGGATAGCAAATAGGGACAACCCCATCCGCCCTCCGTTCAATAATTCTCATCTAGAGCTGTCTGATGGAAATCTAGGAATCTTTAATGCACGTAAACAGAGAGTTTGGGACTCTAATTTATCCACAGCAGATGTCAATAGGGCAGTACTTCTTGATTCTGGAAATTTCATTTTGACAAATGGCATTGAAATACAGTGGCAGAGCTTTGATTATCCTACCGATACATGGCTGCCTGGTGCGAGGATTGGATTTGATAAGTCCAAGAACACACTCCAGAAACTTACTTCTTGGACGAATACGAATGATACCGCTTCAGGACACTTCTCTTTGCAATTAGACCCTAATCAAAATGGTGAGTTAGTCATACTACGTAACCTTGTGGAAATGTGGAGCTGGGTGCCTTTGAATCTCGTGAAAGTATCCAAGTATTTATCCAACTTCAGTTATAATCCAACTGAACATAGTGCATTTATTACATACAATGTCTTTGGTGAATCTGTCATTTCTCGAATTGTCCTAGATCATAGCGGGTTCATGGGGGAACTCTTCTGGTCTAATGAGAGTCAGAATTGGATGTTTGTGCGGTCTTTACCTGTTGATATGTGTGACACAACGAATTTATGTGGTGCTTTTGGAATTTGTGATATAAATACCAATCCAATCTGTGGATGTTTACAAGGTTATGAACCCAAGTTTCCATTAGGTTGGGCTACTAATGATTATTCTGGTGGGTGTGTGAGAATAACTCCGCTGCAGTGTGGCAGCAATAACGATGGTTTTGTTCGTATGCAAAATGTTGTACTTCCTGCATCATCTGAATCAATGCAAGTAGGGAATGATCAGATCTGTGAATATATATGTTCATCCAATTGCTCATGCAATGCTTATGTTTACAGCAATAGTGGAGTCTGCTTATTATGGAATGATGATCTTATCAATCTGAGAAGATTATCTGATAATTCACGTCAAGCAGTGTTAAGCATAAAAATTTTTGAGCGTTCAAACAAAGGTTAGGTGCTTCTAAACTGCATCTTGTTCTAATTGTGCTTACTTGAAACTGACATTATGTTCGTTTTCTCCTCTCCCCATCTATCTTAATGCTCAGGCAATAAAAAGTCATCGTTTGTAGTGCTAGTAGCATCCATCACTTCATCAATTTTTGTCTGTGGTACATGCTGTTACTTTCTATGGAGACGAAAGCTCAAGAAAAAAGGTACTTCTTTATATTTCCAATAGCTATGCCAGCGCTTTATGAATGTTAATGTGGCCTACATTGGTTGAGGCGATGAGGGTATAGGATCTTGTCTCCTTATATTGTCTTGGCTATCCTCACCTCATGAACTAGCTTTCAATCGAGATTGACATTTTCTTAACAATGAACATATGTGGTATGCCAATAAACGAACCTAGTCCTTCTGGATTCATTATTAAACTGCTGGAACGTGGGCAGTTTTCGTGTGATATTCTAGTTCTTACTAGTAGCCGGTTATCTGACTTAACTGTGTTCTCGCTGTCACACTCACTACAATCATGGATTAGATTATAAGTTAAAATTACCAATGTACAGCTTCATCTATAGACTTCATGTTTCTATTGCCTTTTCAGGGATTTTGAGAAAGATGAAGTTCAGGGAACTGTTACTTTCTGACTCAGCAACTAACATGTCAAAACCTGGAACTTCCATTGGAAACGGACAAGAAAAGAACGGTGACATTGAACTGAAGTTCTTTGAACTACATGACTTGAAAGCCGCGACAGACAATTTTTCCCCTGATAATAAACTTGGAGAAGGAGGTTTTGGTCCTGTTTTTAAGGTATTGTTACTACAACCTGAATACCTGCAAGTCTGCAACACAAATATGTGCTCACACCTAAAGAAAATGGAAAGAAATCCCTCGGGAAATAGCCAGATAGTATATATCCTGATTTTAGTTAATATCTTTGCTAGCTGTGTTTATGTTTTGGAGGTGTGATAAATGTTTTTTTGCAATTTCTAGGGTCAATTGCCAGATGGGCAGAAAATAGCTGTGAAACGGCTATCAACTCAATCAAGGCAAGGCATAAGTGAATTCAAAACTGAGGCCCTTCTCATTGCAAAACTCCAACATAGAAACCTTGTTAGGTTCCTTGGCTGCTGTGTAGAAGATGAGGAGAAAATGTTGGTATATGAATATATGCCAAATAAAAGTCTAGACTATTTCATTTTCGGTATGATAATTTACTACTATCTGTTTTTGTGCTAACCCTTTCCTCCTGTCAAATGTGTGCTTACTGGATAAATTTGATATGTACAACTTAGACGAGAGCAGGAGGTCGTTGCTTGATTGGAAAAAGAGGCATGAGATCATTATTGGTATAGCTAGAGGGATACTCTATCTGCATCAGGACTCAAGATTGAGAGTAATCCACCGTGATCTGAAAGCCAGCAACATTCTTTTAGATGAAGACATGAACCCCAAGATATCAGATTTTGGTACAGCAAGAATATTTAGCGGAAACCAAGATGAAGCAAATACTCTTCGAATAGTTGGCACATAGTAAGCAAGCAAATACTGAAAGGTCTTTTCCCATACTACTTACCAATATTTTGCCTACTCATTATAGCTCCTTTTCTATGCAGTGGCTATATGTCACCTGAATATGCTCTAGCTGGTCTCTTCTCAGTAAAATCTGATGTCTTTAGCTTTGGTGTCATATTATTGGAGATCATTAGTGGAAAAAAGAACAGAATCTCTTATAATAGTGATTCCCCTCCAAATTTGATACGACAGGTAAGTTGTAAAATGCAAATGTTCGAATCTTTCTTTGATTAAGAATCAAATTTATCCATTTCAATGAACTAATGATTCAGGCCTGGGAGCTTTGGAATGATGGCAAGGCCTTCGAGCTGATAGATCCAACCATAGTTGATTCTTGCCCCAGTGAGGAAGCACTACGCTGTATTCAAGTAGGACTTTTGTGTTTGCAAGTGAATGCAGGGGACAGACCAACCATGTCATCAGTTCTATTCATGCTAAAGTAATGAAGCAACGATTCCCTCCCCAAAGCAGCCATTGATTACCCCTCACTCTGACTCGGGTACAACAGAAACAACACCATCTTCGATCAATGAGGTGACTATTACTGCACTTGATGGTCGTTAGTCAGCTGATGAGTGATGAATCATCAGTCATCAGCCAATCCGTTCGAGTGTGGGAGGGTTATTGACCCGTCCATTTACTAGCTCAACGAATTGGGTTGATATACTGTCCAAATTGATTCAAGAGAGATTGTCAAAATAATTTTCAGAAGACGTTTTTTTATTTGATATGTTATATATATATAGTTACCATAAAGAAAACAATAATTTTAGGTACTAAAAATTCATAAAAGAACAAATAAAATAATTAAACCTTACTAAGAATTGAACGGATTGAGCTACAGTCCTGTACCAATCAATTTAATCCACTCAAATTCTACTCAACCCATCTAATTGACACGTTAGATCCATACCAATTCACTGAATTTTTGGTTGTTGTATAATTAATTGCTAACGTGGGAGCCGAGGCACGTGTATCTTAATAAACACGAGAATATCACAATACACCCACAAGTCAACAAATAAATTTGAAAATTGGTGGGGTTCTTGCTTTCCCATCACTCATCAGCGTTACTAGGAACTTTCTTCTTTTCTTATTGAGTGAACTGAAATTTTATCTCCATTATTGTCCTCATTTCTCTACAACGTTCACACCGAAAAAGTAATTGTTTCTAATTATATCCTTATTCTGAAACAAATAATACCCAATTTTTAAAAGATATAATAAATAGAAGAATTCAATAAATAATAATACCTTATATATTTTTTATTGTTTTTTGAACTGGTGAAAAGAATTAAAAGGACATTTATTTTGATAGGGAGAGAGTAGAGTAGGGTGGTGGAACATTGCAAAGCAACTTCGTTTTAATTAAAAAGGAAAACAAGTCTCCTTTGAGCGGGCGTCAATGGACGTATTCGGAAAGTCAAAACTCCAATAATCAGTTATCCAGATTGGGGAATTTTTCTCATTGTAAAATTTCATCTCTAGAGTTGCACTGTGTGTGTTCCTTTCCACTTTGTCAGCACTTTCGTGAAACATAATTGTTTAGATGCATGTATGTGGAAAGGAAGATGACTGCAATAGATTGATAGTCAACAAAATATATTTCCTTATTATGATGTATCTTATCAACATTACAAAGAATCTTTATAACCCTATTTCCAATCAAATTGAAATAAGCAGGAAAATGAAATTTGAGAAACAATATGAAAGAGCCTCTTCAACTCCACGAGGCAGCCTGTTGGAATGTATACGGACACCAGTGTCAATGGGACCAGGTCCTCAACAGTTGAAACTAAAACAGTAAAGAACAAGTGCTGAAAGGTAAAGATTGACGAGAGAGTTTACGTGGAAACCTCCTTGCTCAAGGGAGTAAAACCACGACCTGGCCTGCCAGGACTTCTAGAACTGCTTTTCACTAATCTTCTCAAGCAAAAGTAAAAGCCAGTTACAAACCGAGATTAACCTGCTAATCCCAACTCTAAGTAACCCCTCCTATAACTTAGACGAGCTAGAGTAGATACCACACTACCCACTATACTAATCCTATCCTGATTAATATAGATTTAGAGTAAGAACCAAGTTAACTCTAACTCAGAACTCACAATGATTCACACAAGTTGAAACGTTTCTTAACACAACGAAACGAATCCTACAATGTAAGTACTTATTACAAGCAAACAAGACAATAGACACAGAAAGCATTAATGATGATTCTATCAGGTCCCTTGCTGGTCTTGAAGCTTGAATAGTTTTCTCCTTTTGAATGAATGAGTAACTTGTTGTTTTTCCTTGGATATATTTAGACATGAAAAGTTATTATCCAATGAACATGAAACCTCGTCGCTTCTGATTGGTGGAGTACTCTGCAGCTTCACCAACTTTATGACGCAGACAGTTTTCTAACTGTACAACACTTTGACCACTGGACGAGTATTCATACTTTGCAGAGGATTAGGTCCCTGCACTTGTGAGGAGATCATCAAAACATCAAGTAGCATAAGCACTTATCACTGCCCCAGACTCCACTTGTGGGATTCTAGTGGGTATGTTATTGTTGTAATATATTCTTGTCAACTAACATGTCTCAGTCTTTAACTAAACTAGGAATAGAATTGTGTTATTCCACCATCTAAATTCTAACTTAACTGGCTAGTGTGCTCATCCTTTTTAGATATCTGATGTTTGATGATTTGGATTGGATGTATCCAAGAGAAAGTCAATCATCATTTTACTCAAATCACCAAAGAACTAAACACTGAAGTAGCTAGACATCTTTCACTTTAAGAATCAATAAAATTCCATTTCATTCACTGGGAAAAGTGTTCATTGACAATAAGCAAGGTTAGATGAAATTCGTTATCAGCCGCCTTTTGGACTTTAATTGAAGCAAGTACATCCAGTGGGAATGCCTGGAATTATTAGTTGGTCAAATTTACGTATTTATTTTTTAGTGGAAAGATTGCAATTTGATGTCATTTTCATCAATTGTATTTTCCTTTCTAAGAAATTTCAAAGATTTGAACTAGGATATATGATTAAGTGGGAACTTTGGTTGTATTTACTGGTTTTTATTGTTAGTCCTCTATCAGACTTCCCCCAAAGTTTCATTGCCCCAACTTTCTTAATTCTCCTCTTTCGTTTTTATGTAGTAGTGAGAAATGAAGATAATATTGGTTCTCTTGCTTTCTTACTTTCATTTAGTTAGCTGCAATAGTACTCGTTCAGATACCTTGTTGCCTGGCCAGTCCTTTTCCTTTTCTGCAGATGAAAGGAATTTGAAGATAGAAAATTATGGAGAAGCCCTTTCTTTTCTTCTTGTATTCATCTGTGTAGTATCCTTCTTTATACAACTCTATGTCTACAAAATAAATAATAAAAGAAAAACAATATTTACACTTGTCCATTTGTCATTAGTCTAAAGCTGACAGAATGTAACTAACTATATTCTTCCTTGTGCCTATCACGTGTTCTACTATAGCTGGAATTGGAATTATCTGAAGGGTGGATGTCATGTCCAACACATAATTGATCAACGATCCTTAAATCTCCACGTGTCTTAGCTTTATGTGAATTAAGAACTGAATCATTTTGAGACATTAACTTTGAGTTCTTATCTGCTTCTTTCTTCTTTTTGATGTCGTCGTCTTGCTTCTTCCTTTTACTACCTTCTTCAATTCTTTGATTAACTCGAACTCCAATAGCAGAAGATACTTTAGTATCCAAACAAGGGAAGTTTGAACTCGGTTTCTTCTGTCCAGGTAATTGTGAAAAGCTTTTTATTGGTATATGGTATACAAACATAAAGCCCAAAACTGTGGTTTGGATAGCAAATAGGGACAACCCTATTCGTCCTCCGTTCAATAATTCTCATCTAGAGCTGTCTGATGGAAATCTACAACTCTTGGATGCACGTAAACAAAGAGTTTGGAGTTCTAGTTTATCCACACCTTCAGCATATGCCAATAAAGCAGTACTTCTTGACTCTGGAAATCTTGTTTTGACAAATGGCATTGACAGACAGTGGCAGAGCTTTAATTATCCTACAGATACGTGGCTGCCTGGTGCGATGATTGGATTTGATAAGTCCAAGAACACACTCCAGAAACTTACTTCTTGGAGGGATCTGAATGATCCAGCTTCAGGAAGCTACTCTTTGCAAGTAGGCCAGAATCAAAATGGTGAGTTAGTTGTTCAACATAATTTCCAGGAAGAATGGAGGTCTGGGCCTTGGAATGAAGGAGGGTTTGCTATTAGAGCACAACAAAATTATTATAAGGATTTATTCGACTTCAGTTATGATCCAACTGAATATAGTAAATATATTACTTACAATGGCTTTGCTGAATCTGACATATCTCGAATAGTCTTAGAATTTAATGGGTCGATGAAGCAATGGTTCTGGTCTAAAGATCATCAGAGTTGGCAGTTAGTATGGTCTCGATCTACTGATAATTGTGACCGAATAAATTTCTGTGGTGCTTTTGGAATTTGTGACATGAATGCCAGTCCACCCTGTGAATGCTTAAAAGGTTATGAACCGAAGTTTAAATTAGATTGGGATAGTAGAAACTATTCAGGTGGGTGTGTGAGAAAAAATCCGCTGCAGTGTGGCAGCAATAACAAAAAATTTGTCCGTATGCCAAATGTAAAACTTCCTGTGTCATCTGAATCAATGAAAGGAGGAAATGATCAGATCTGTGAATATATATGTTCATCCAATTGCTCATGCAATGCTTATGCTTACATCAATAGTGGACAGTGCATATTATGGTATAGCGATTTGATTGATCTGTCAAGATTACCTAATAATTCAAGTCAAGTAGAGTTCAACATTAAGCTTTTTGAGCGCTCGAACAAAGGTTAGGTGCTTCCAAGCTGCATCTTATTTCTAATGTGCTCCTTTTCAACCAAAATTATGTTATTTTCCTCCTTTCTTGATCTTCCTTAATGTTTAGGAAAGAAGAAACTACTACTGGTAGCACTAGTAGTGTCCATCACTTCTGCAAGTTTTGTCTGTGGTACATGCTGTTACTTTCTATGGAGAATAAAACTCAAGGAAAAAGGTACATTCTAATTCTTGCTAGTAGCAGTTGAGTAACTTAAGTTTCACTTCTATTTGGCATGACTGAAAGAGGTCAATCAAAATGTAACCTTTGATTTAATTAGTCATGGAAGGGAAATTATATTCTCCGAATCATGCCTAGATAAAAGTTAAAATTGCCCATGTCCAGCTTCTTCTAAACTCATCAATAAACTTCCTGTTTATATTGATTTACATCAGGGATTTTGGGAAGGAAAAAGTTCAGGGAAATGTTACTTTCTAAATCAGCAACTAACTTATCAAAACCTGGAACTTCCAGTAAAATGGGACAAGAAAAGAAACGTTCCATCGAGCTGAAGTTCTTTGAATTACGTGAGTTGAAAGCTGTGACAGACAATTTTTCACCTGACAATAAGCTTGGAGAAGGAGGTTTTGGGCCTGTTTTTAAGGTATTGTTACTACATAAGAAAATATATTGACAACCTGAATAACTGCAACACTAAATTCTACTCAGGCCCAAAGAAAATGGGAAAAAGTCCCTCTTGAGGTGAACAGGTAGCGTAATGGTTTTAACTAAAGTCTTTTCCATACTTGTGTTTTAATGGTGTGATTAATTGCATTGCAATTTCTAGGGTCAATTGCCAGATGGGCAGAAAATAGCTGTGAAAAGGCTATCAACTCAATCACAGCAAGGAATTAGTGAATTCAAAACTGAGGTCCTTCTCATTGCTAAACTTCAACACAGAAATCTTGTTAGGTTTCTTGGCTGCTGTGAAGAAGACGAGGAGAAAATGTTGATCTACGAATATATGCCAAACAAAAGTCTAGACTATTTCATATTTGGTATGATAACTTCTTATCTGATGTTATGTTAACTCTTTCCTCCTAATTAGTGCTTACTGGATAAATTTGATATGAACAACTTAGACGAGAGCAGGAAGTCGTTGCTTGATTGGAGAAGGCGGTATGAAATCATTATTGGAATCGCTAGAGGGATACTCTATCTTCATCAGGACTCAAGATTAAGAATTATACACCGTGATCTGAAAGCCAGCAACATTCTTTTAGATGAAGATATGAACCCCAAGATATCAGATTTTGGTACTGCTCGAATATTTAGTGGAAACCAGAATGAAGCTAAGACTCTTCGAGTTGTTGGAACATAGTAAGCAAGCAAATACCAAAAGGGATTTCTCTGTCGCATCCTTACCATTTATCAATACTTTGCGCACTCATTATTGCCCTTTCCCTTTGCAGTGCCTATATGTCACCTGAATATGCTCGAGCTGGTCTCTTCTCAGTAAAATCTGATGTCTTTAGCTTTGGTGTTATATTATTGGAGGTCATAAGTGGAAAAAGGAACATGGTCTCTTATAATAGTGATTACCCTCCAAATTTGATACGACGAGTGAGTTTTAAGATACAAACATTTGAAACTATCTTTTGATTTAATAATCAAACTTATTTGCTAAATGAACTGCTGCTTCAGGCCTGGGAGTTGTGGAATGATGGTAAGGCCTTTGAGCTGGTAGATCCATCAATAGTTGATTCTTGTCCCAGTGAGGAAGCATTACGTTGCATTCTAGTAGGACTATTGTGTTTGCAACTCAACGCAGCAGACAGACCAACCATGTCAACAATTCTGTCCATGCTAAGTATTGAAGCAACGGTTCCCTCCCCGAAGCAGCCCTTCATTACCCCTAACTCAGACTTGATTACTACCGAAACAGCATCATCTTCGATCAACGAGGTGACAATTACAGCACCTTATGTTCGTTAGTTGTCTGACGTGTATATGTATTTCTGTTATCTGTGTATCAAATGTATCTAGTGCTCATTACTTCCCAAAGTATGATATAGTCTTCAATGATTCAATGCATTTAATGCTAAAAGATTTTCAATAGACTAGTTGATATTACTTTTACAGATACTCATCACAGAAAGATTGAGACAACAGTGCCCTTACTCATGATCGTAATCTTATTGTTGTATTTGATACATGTCTATCTCATGATCTAATCATGAAACAGAAGTTAAAATCTTTCATAAGATAACTTACATGTTTGTATTTTTTTATCCATAATTTTTTGAGGAAAAACATAACCATCTAATAATAGTTAAATACCTCATTAATTGACAAAACTCCACAACCAAATTACTATCCTGCAAATCAATAAAAAAATTGAAAGTTTGTGTGTGGCTAGCAGGATTTGCCTTTGTTGCTTTTAGAGCATTGGTGAACACAGAGAAGACTGTTAAAGAAAACATGAAGTGTGGCAAATGTCAAACACAACTGACAAAGAGCACCATTTAATTCACAGATGAAATAGAAACCCTCTGTGTTTATGTTTCTTTCCTACCAATCCTTTGCCACCCACCTACCTTTAAGACAGTAGCATGGGCCATGGGGAATCACAAGTCAGTTTTGGTTCCAGTGCTATTAGAGCCCAACCCCACTAGTTTCAATCAAGAATGGACTAGCATGTTAAATGTTGTGTATAACTCACCAATAAATCTCTCTAATAATATGAAAGCAAAGTACAGAAAAAGGAATTCTGTATTTCTTTCAAAATAGTTCTTGAATAGTTAGCATAAGCTCTAGCGACCATGAACTGTTGAAATAGACATATCGTTGACAGAAGATGTTGCTATACTTGCTGATGAAGAGTGTTTAGCTGAACTATGATTCTCTGATCTGAATATAAGGCTAGGTTGTTTAGGGAAAGGAAGATTTGTTTCATTGCACATCATGAAGACCACTTCTGACATAGTCGGTCTGTCATCTGTAAACGGTTGTACACACAAAAGGCCAATGTGGATGCATCTCAAAACTTCACAAGCTTCATATGAGCCACCTAACAATGGATCAACAGCATCTAAAGCCTTTTCATCCTTCCAAAGATCCCAAACCTGAAGTGGAAACACCACAATGCATCACAATCAAAATTTCAGGCAATTTCTTCTCTATAAGAGAAGCGACTATAACAGCAAAAAATGAAATTCTGAAATACAAAAATCTCGATCTATTCAGCACTTTTAAGAACCTGAAAAGGAATTGTTTCCAAATTATTATTTGCAGTACTACCATTCATGACACAGCTTATGTCTAAGGAAACTGTAAGATAATAAATGTGATTTCTTGCTTTTAACAGCATATATATGTTTGTACTTACATATCCAACTAAATGTCGAGATTGCTCCTGATCCTTATGACTGTTGTTCTTTCTGCCAGTGATAATTT